>ML835741.1:16424-41587 GCA_009831015.1 Picea engelmannii | reverse complement strand
TGAGCAGGGATCTCTAACCCAGTTTCTGGCTAACACCAAGGAAAGTCTACAGAGAACAGGATGTTTTGGTTCTTTCCTTTCTGAGTAGGAACCCTTAATCCAATCCCTAGCTAACACACTTGCAGAGGTAAATGAAACCTACATAATACGAGGTGTTGTAGTCCCTTTCTGTCTGAGAAGGAACACTTAACCAAATCTCTGGATAGCACAATTGCAGGGGTAAAGGAAATCTACAGAAGACAAGGTGTTGTAGTCCCTTTCTGTCTGAGCAGGAACACTTTAACCAAATCTCTGGCTATCACACTTGCAGAGGTGAATGAAATCTACAGAGGCTGAGGTAATTAGATTCCTTCCTGTCTGAGCAGGAACCTTTTAACTAGACTTCTGGCTAGCACGCTTGCAACAGTAAATGAATTCTACAGAGGGTATGATGTTCCGATCCCTTTCTGTCTGAGCAAGGACCCTTAACCAATTCTCTGCTAGCCTCACAAAATAATCACACAAGATTGCTGATAAAAAGAATTATAAATTTCATTCAATAACTAAGACAGAGTCAGTAGTGTTTCAGCAAAGAGGAATTCATTAAAACAGTGTTTCAGCAAACGACAGTTAAACAAAACGTAAACAGAAATTATACTAACACACTTCTATCTAATGGGTGAATCTTGTGATGAAGGTGGGCCCTCCCTTCTCACAAGATTCCCCTGAACAAAAAGCTAGAGAAGGATACTCAAAGCAGTTTTATATTCATCTGTCGAAATATCACATTACAAATTGAAAGAATAGAATACGTCCCGCTTCTCTGGAGTTTCTTCAATGTATCAAAACTTGGCTCCCTCGAATGGTTATTTCCTCTGATTTAAAGAGGAAATCCCTTCGATACAATCATTACAATGCATATCTGAATCCTATCCTAAGTCAGATCTTCTTTCTAAATCAGCATAGGATGTCCTATTCTCACGCAACCGAATGCTAATACAAGAGCTGAACGAGGTATTGCTGTTATGGCTGGTGTAACAACTCCTTCTCATCGCTGCTGATGCTATTTCAGCATCGCAATTCATGGGCTGTTTCAGCCATGTGAATTGTGCTCTTGACTGTGTCGGTCTTGACTGCTAACTGTAACGGCTTGTGTTTCAGCATCGTTCTAGCGGTCTCCTCTGTGTTTCAGCATCTGCAGCTCTGGACTGTGTACTAGCTCCGTGTTTTAGCATCTTGCGACCTCGGACTGTGTAGCAGCTCCGTGTTTCAGCATCTGCGGCCTCGGACTGTGTAGTAGCTCCGTGTTTCAGCATCAGTTCTGTGTTTCATCAACGACGGCCTTGGACAGTTATGTGTTTCAACAATAGGCCTTGAATGCAAATCTGTAGCTTTGGACACTTATGCATTTCTAATCAATGGTTAAGTACAAAAGTAATGTAAAATATTATGCAAAACAGATTAAACATATAGTAATGAGAAAGGACGTTGTATACCTTGGAATGATTAGGTGAAGTGATATTATGAGTCTAAATATAAGTGATGAAGGGTATAATAATGGCAAAAAGTATGGGCAAAAAGGTACAATATGTGGTCCTAACAGTCGTCAAACAGTTGGGATTGTCAACAACACCACACCCGCAACCATACAGCATTGGGTGGCTTCGCCAAGGATGAGATCTTCGTGTCAGCCAGTAGTGTCGATTGTCATACGACATCCAACCCTTCAAGGATGATGTATTATGTGACTTTGCCCCACTGGATGTCTGTGATGTTCTCTTGGGCCAGCCATATATGTGGAAACACCATGCTATCTATGAGTCTCGACCCCGTAGTGTCATTATTACTCTGGGGGGTCATCTCTACAGGATACCAGAGGTAGTTCCAACTACTGCCCCACCTAAATAGTGCCGTAAGGTAGTATCTCATACTACAAAATTCATCTTCTCCACAATCTGTTCAAAGGGTGAACAGAAGGATACTGCAGCCACCACAGCTTCGGCCAAAGCACCTTCTATCCAATAGAAGCAGGTCGACAAGGTTGCAACAAAGCACGAATATTCCTTCTGCACACAGTCATCTAAAATAGCCAGACTAGTTAAAAAGGTCCAAACCTTCCAGCCATAGGTTCGTGACAGATTTCCACAAACTAAGCAGCGCGACTTCTCCAACAAGACAAGCAACTCACCAAGATGCAGATTCAACAAATGCTTTTCCCTCTCCCCCGGGAATTCAACGCAATGGAGACCATTTCTTCCTAAGGAGGGAGGATTGATCCAGGTGGATATCAGTGGCCACCCACCTTTTCCAAATGGCTCAAAACAATTTTCTGGCCATTTTGGCAATTTACTATTTTTAGCAGGTTTTGACTTCTAGGGCCATTTTGAGGGTCCAAATGAAGGTTTTTCTATATCAAGGTTCTCAATGATAGCCAAAGGAATTATTTATCCCCCAAAATGAATCTCCTCGACGATACCTTTCCAACGAGCTATCACAAGCCTAAAACGGAGATCGTATGCAAAAGTTACGACCCCGGGAAGTTGATGTCCTAACTTACCCAAACGGGGCCCACATGACTTTTGGCACTTCATCTCCTAGGGTTAGGTTTTTGGATGTCTATGAATTTTGGCATTCTCGTATATTGTAAAAGGGCCTTCAGAGCCTCATTGTAATCATCTTCTTGCGAATGCGAGTAGCCGTCACATCTCTTCTTAGAGATAAGCTGCCACCATTCTAGCGAGTCTTTCACTCTGTATTTTTACAGTATCTGTACATTTCTTTCATTAATAGAAATCGTGTATTACTGTATCTCTGTGTTTATGGTTGCATCTCTGATATATTTATGTTATATTACTGGATATATGCTATATCTCTGTGCATTTCTTTATTATATCTCCGCTCTCATTTCGTGCCAAAAATAATCCGGATCATATGGCACCCTTAGACTATGTATATATTATAGACAACTCAATAAAGTAACCATAAAGAACAAGTACCCCTTGCCCAGGATCGATGATCTATTCGATCAGTTGGGAGGTGCATCTATTTTCTCAAAGATTGACTTGAGGTCAGGATACCATCAAGTCCGAATCAAGGGTGAAGACATCCATAAAACCGCTTTCTAGACACGGTATGGTCATTATGAGTTTGTGGTAGTGCCATTTGGGTTAACCAATGCCCCTGCCACTTTCATGTTCTTAATGAACAATGTACGTAGTAAATTTTTAGATAAATTTGTACTAGTTTTTATTGATGAAATATTAATCTACTCTAAGAATAGATAAGAGCATGAAGAGCATCTTAGACTTGTGCTACAAGTGCTAAGAGAGCATCAGCTCTATGCTAAACTCAACAAATGTGACTTCTTCCAGAAGAAAATACATTACTTGGGACATGTTTTGTCCAAGGAAGGGGTAGCAGTAGATCCTGACAAGATCAGGTCTATCATGGAATGGCCTACCCCAAAGGATGTTTTAGACATCAGATCCTTTATGGGATTGGCAGGATACTATAGGAGATTCATAAAAGGATTCTCTAAGATTGGTTGTCCAATCACTGCCCTCCAGAAGAAGGGGAAAAAATTCTCGTGGACACAGAAATGTGAAGAAAGATTCCAAACCCTGAAACATCTATTGACCCATGCACTCGTGTTGAGAATCGCTGACCCAGAAGCTGACTTCCTTGTGTGCACAGATGCCTGTAAGGAAGGGCTCAGAGGAGTCCTTATGCAGAAAGGAAGTGTGATTTGCTATGAATCCCAAAAATTGAACGAACATGAAGTCAACTATGTGACTCATGATCTAGAACTGGCTTCCATAGTGCATGCCTTGAAAATGTGGAGGCATTACCTCTTGGGAAGAAAATTTGTACTTATGACAGATCACTGTGGATTGCGATATTTGTTTGACCAACCAAAGCTCAGTGCTAGACAAGCTAGATGGATGGCCCTCCTTAGTGAATTTGATTTTGAAATCAAACACATTGAAGGGAAAGAAAATAGGGTGGCTGATGCCCTTAGAAGAAGCATGAAAACAATTCACCTGGCAGCGGTGAGTACCTGCGAGATAGATGTCAAGAATAGAGTCAGAAATGAACAAGAGACAGATCCCTTCATTCAGACTGTGACCTTGTACCTACAACAAGAACCCACTGGAGTAAAATATGAAGGCTACCAGATGATCGAAGGAGGTCTGCTCACTTATAGAGATAAATTGTACATTCCAAATTGTGACGACTTGAAGAGGTTCATTATGGATGAACTACATAAAAGACCATATACTGGTCACCCAGGATACCAAAAAATGATCACTGGCACCCAGAAAAAATTCTATTGGCCTGGATTGAAGAAAGACATAGCAAAATATTTGGCCCGATGCATAGAGTGCCAACAGGTTAAAGCAGAACATTGACACCCAACAGGACTATTGAAACCTTTACCCATCCCAGAATGGAAATGGGAAACCATCTCCATGGATTTTATCACTGGATTTCCAACTTCAACCAAACAAAATGACGCCATTATGGTAGTGGTGGATAAAATGAGAAAGTCTGCTCATTTCATCCCCATCAAATCAACCTGCAAGGCGATAGATATCGCCCAGGTATTCATGAAAGAGGTATTCAGACTGCACGGTATGCCAAAAGAGATAGTGTCTGACAGAGGCACAAAATTTACTTCCAATTTTTGGAAATCATTGATGGCTGGTTTAGAAACCAAATTGTTGTTTAGCACCGCCTATCACCCTCAAACCAATGGACAGACAGAAAGAGTGAATCAAATATTGGAGGATATGTTAAGGATGCCTGTAATGCATCAACCCAGAAAATGGGAAGATTACCTGCCATTGGTAGAATTTGCCTACAACAACGGCTACCAAGCATCCCTAAAGATGAGTCCCTTCGAGGCCTTCTATGGTAGGCCGTGTAATACTCCAGTCAACTTAAGTAACCCTGTAAACAGGATTTCTTTTGGACCCGATATGTTGAAAGAAATGGAACAACAAGTAACTCAGATAAAACAAAATCTGAAGGTCGCTCAAAACCGACAGAAAAGTTATGCCGACCAAAAGAGAACTCCAAGAGAGTTCAAAATGGGAGACCATGTATATATCAGAATTAAGCCTAGAAGGAGTTCCCTGAAAATGGGAGCTTGTGCCAAGTTGGCACCCCGGTATTGTGGACCCTTTGAGGTTCTAGATAGAGTGGGACTTGTAGCCTATCGGATAGCACTTCCTCCCATAGTAAAAGCACATAATGTTTTCCATGTTTCATTACTGAAGAAATATGTACATGATGCTAATCATATAATTGACTGGTCTGTGATCCAGGTGGAACCGGAGGGAGAATTTATACTAGAACCCCAATGCATATTGGACAAAAAGGAAACCCCACTTCAGAACCGAAACATTGCACAGGTCAAGGTGCAGTGGAAACATTTTGGCCCATATGAGGCTACATGGGAAATGGAGGATGCCATGAAACATGCATATCCGATTTTGTTTGCATCCGAACATGCATATAGATAGAACATCGAGGATGATGTTCCTTAAGGGGGAGGGAATTGTAACACCCTGTTTCCCCCAGTTTGAAAAAATAATTGGACTGACCAAGAACTGTGGAAAACTTAGAAATGTGAATATGTGATGTGAATGGACCTTGTGGAAAAGGTCGATGAATGTGAATAATATTATGAATTTATATTGCAATACTGCTGAGATGGGATATGATGAAAAAGAGACCACGATGGCTGTAGAAAGGCGGTGGAAGGCACCTGGAAAGGTGGCGTTAACTTCCATCAAAAATCAATACCGTGCCTGGAGAACCAAAAGCATCTCACTGGCCCTGAATTAAATGTCTCGCAGGTTGGTAGGTAGATGGCTCCTCAGGAATTAATGAGGGATGGGGAGGTGAACCACCCATCCGTAGAGCCGTCAGGTCTGACCAGCACGAGGGAAATCATGCCACACGCAACCTCGCAAGAGGATAAGGTGTGGGGGAGAAGCGATTAGGGGCAGATGCAAGGGGAGAAAGAAAGCTCTGGAAATATGCAGAGTGGGTGATAGCAGAGAGGAAGGAGACTAACCTTTGCTCATGGTCATTGGCAGATAGAGACGCAGTCTCACAGCATCGTGGTCTCAGCTCGGGGGTGGCTAGTGGTAAATCTGTTAGGAGTCGCTGAGCCTACGATTGGGTGGAAATGAGCACCCCTCTCAGTAGTTGCATAACCCCTGGTGTTACTTTCTGATAAGTGTTTTGCCTTGGCATATTGAAATACATGTATGCTGACATTTATGATCATAAGCTGTGAAATTGTGAATGATTTCATTATAAGAATGTCTGTATGGTGTCTTGATTAGTACTGGTAGTTGTATGTTTATATGGAAAGACTACTTATGGTTTATGTTCTCATAAATCATTATTTATATGCATACTGATCTAATTCAGACTTCATGCCTGGTTCTCGGGAGAGAGATACCCTTATTTGCCTCAGATAGTACCATGGGTAAACCTCCCCATAGAGATACCCTTCTCGAAAATCCCATCAAGAACCTGGAAAAAGGACATGAAGGTGCAAGGCCTTAAGAAATCCCTGATAAGTATCGAATCGATGGACGAGATCCCATCGGGAGATCGATGGTCATTCACGACTGTCAGATCAGAAGAAGAAACTGGAGTGTTAAGCGCCTTAACCCTAAATAGGTGTTGATCGATGGACAAGATCCCGTCGGGAATTCTATGGTCATTCATGACCGTCATATTTGGTAGGAGAAAGTAGGATGTTGAATTCCTTACCACTTTGTCTTTCTGTGTCTTCGTGGGTAGCGAGGAGATCGGGATCGTAGATCCCCAAGGTCCATGAGAACATCTGGACCGTTGATTTTTCCACATCCAGGAAGTCGTGGGAGAATGCACAAGTCAAGAACCTGTCTGAGCCGTTAGATCTTGGCTGGAAAACTCGACAGCCGTTGGATCTGTCAGGAGATACCCGAGGGTTAAACCCCCAGTAAATAAGGGTGAAAGCCCCGAAATAGATTTGGACCATCTGATTAAAGGAGGCCATGTGTCGCAAGATTTCATATTTCAGGAAATTGGGAATCGGGAACTCGGGGGTTTTGGTGACGAGAGATCGGGAGGTCCCATGGTGGAAACCCCAAAGCAGTCATAGACTGACCGATTTTGGGAGGCTACGTGTCGAGAGATTACCCGTTTTAGGAAATCGGGGATCGGGGATTCGAGAGTTCCATTGACAAGAGGTTGGGCTCTCGCCTTGATAAATCCCGACGGAGGAGAGAGTGTGGTCATGTGGGAAGATGTCATATTGACGAAGGCATAACCCAAGGGGCTAATCACCGATTTAGGTTTGTTTGGCACTTCGACGTTTCGGCACTTGGGATACCGAAGGGCATGTTCCCTCATGCTCTCAAACCCCAAAATCCAGACTTATAAATATCGATATGTTAGCATGTGCTTAAGTCCCGATGAACGGACAAGATTCTTTTGGAGGATCTCAGGGTCTATAACGACCGTCAGATGTGAGGAAGAGATGTCAACTTTAAGCTGGGGTGCGAATGTGCCTTAGGGTAAGTGGCCAGTAGATCTGGATGACCAAAGTCCACCCGCCCAGATCTATGGCTGAGGCTTCATTCTGGAGCTCCCTTGCTGTTCTACCTTTAGCGGTGAGGGGGGTGGGGGGTCCAAAATCGAATGCGCAACTCTGGAAGGGTCAGGATTTATTCGCCTTGATCAACGACATTCGGGCGAATTCCAGACCCCCCTTGCCATTCTTACTTTAATGGGGGGGGGGGGTTCGGAATGGTGTGGCGTGTGAAGTGGGATCTGTCTCCTGTCACATCACCCACCATGTCATGTTTCCCCTCTCGCCACCTATACTCCACTCAACCGCGCGACAGGGCCATTCTTAATATCCATTTGCTAACCTTGTAGGGATTTGTCCCTATTGGCCAGTCACTAACCCTGCCGGGGTTCGTCGGTTGCAGAGTTGAATGATTCGACATCCCTGTAGCACTAAGGTGTGAAATAAAAAGAGGCGCCATGATTATTTGACCTGTGATCATGACCCGTGATCACATGGGAGCAGAGAGAGAGAAAGAGCTAGCTTACGCTAGGCCTCCGTAGATATTCCCGGGGCCCTGATTCTGCAGAAATCAACGAAAATTTGATTATGGTAGTGGGTGTGTTACATGAATGATAACTAATGAGTTTTTCGTAAGAGGGAATTTTTGGGAAAAATATCCCCACAGTCATTCATCCCCCCTCTAAGTGTGGTAGGTGTGTCCAACAAATACTTATGCAAATCAGTAAACACATATTTCTAAAGGTACTTGCGGGGTGTTACTCTAGGGTTTATATTGTCTTTCTGTGTAAACTCTAGCTCTTTTGTTCTCAACCAGCTTTCGATCTCTACTTTTGTGGGATTCCACAGTCTCAACGTCCCCTTTTAATGGCTCATTTCTCTATGACCTAACCTTTTCTTGATCTGCCTCTGACAAGTCTTCAATTATCTCATCTACTCAATCCTCTCTTGTTCCTAGCAACGGAAACAAAACCATTTGTTGGTTACTATTATTCTATATTGTCTGATTTTATTGACCCAGGATTCATGTTTGTTGGGTTTCCAACAAAGCCTCTAAAACTATCGGCCCTCCTGGTAAACCATAAGGAAACACAACACACAGAATGCGTTGCATAGTCTCACTCGAGAAGCTTTAATGGGTGGTTGTAAGACTCATGTGTTTACAACCTAGGATTGAGTGTGAGATATGAGGAATGAATGTTGAACAATTATTATAACCATGAATGCAATATACTGTCATTTATGAATATGCAGGAAATATAACAACTTATTCATTAAGCATAACAAATAACTACTGAAAAGATGATACAGATATTCATGCATTTATCGCTCAACATAGATGCTACCGTGGTTCACCCCCTCCTGGGCTACGTCCATAAAGATTTGTCTCTCAGCTCTTTTATTATATTATTTCTGCATTTACAACGTTGTGTTCTTACAACTCTTTTCCGTTGGATAAGATCTACATGAGGTGGACTAGATTGCACCAGGCTCCCCATCTTGCGATCTAACCCTCAAGATATAACCTCTTTTCTCTTCCTCATCTCAATAGCTTATACAAAATAGATCATACAACAAAATATTATATATCGATTTGCTACAATATCAACTTATCTCCGTAACCTCTGAACAATAATAATAAAAATCCCCCGACAACAACAACAACAACAACCTCCTATGATACCTAAGTATATATATTTATTGTTTCTGGCTCTTCAACCATTATAATGCATTACTCAAAACCCTAAACCTACCATAGTTAGGTCTTCCTCCCATGCGTGCATGTTGTTCTTCCTTCTAGCTATTGCTTCCCTTGCATGCGCGTGTGTTGTGTTTCCTTCCAGCTGCCGCTTTCCTTGTGCATGTTTTCTTTCCCAAAAACATCTTGATTTTTCGCTTTGGCCTTTGGCCTGCCTCCAACAACCCGACATTCTCACTTTTAAACAGACGGGTCAGGGTAGGCGAACAAATAGGTAGGGTAGACAAACAAATGATGATGTCTAGCTTTTGAAATCACACTTCGACACACAATCAATTCTCTGTTGGCTCAGTTAATCACGAGTGGAAAAAAGTAGTCACGACGCAACGTTTGACATGTTAAATAAGTGAGCGTCGTTACAGATTATTCCAACTGGAAGGAATTCTTCCATCAATGTGAATCTGTCTGTTATGGCATGGTCTCAACATCCAAAAACTCATAAATGCATTTTCTAGCCATTCCAGAGCGTTGTTCTAATGGACATGGCACCTCCAATGGTCATATAGATTCGTCAGGGCGAATTCCCATTCTATGCGGTTCTGCTGTTTCAACTGTTGGATTACTGAGAGGGGGGGTGAATTAGTAATAGCGTAATTATAATCCATTTTCTTCAAATGTTATATCAATGTAGAATTATTATCCAATAATGAGCAGTAAGAAATAAACAATTACACACATACACAGAACACCGGTGTTTTATGTGGAAACCCAAATCGAGAGAAAACCACATAATGCTTTTTCTTATATGTCTTGAATAATTATATTCATTAGAAGCACCAACTTCCTTTGTTTTCTAGCTGAAACTAGAAGGAGTCTCCAACCCCCTAGTTTCTCAGGCTAAAACCTGAGGGAAGCTTCAACTCTCCAATTCTCTGGCTACAACCAGAAGGAGGCTACAACCCCCTATGTTCTCCGGATACAACCGGAACGTGGCTACAACCACCTATCCTTGCACCATCTTTCCACCCTGAAGTAGAAGTAGAATGATGGAACCATTGTCACACTATCACTGTGAGATATACCACTTTAAATCTATACCAATAAATCTGAACCATGCATAAAGCATACATCAACCTGTACCATAAACAAGTGCATCAACCATGCACCAACCTGTAACAAACAACCTGTAATCAAACTATACCATAAACAAATGCATCAAGTATGTACCAAGTATGTACCAATCATGTGTCAACTACTCATCAACTATGACTCATCAATATGTACCAACATCATCAACTATACACCTCAGGTATGTGCCAACTCATCAACTACTTGTCTCAACCATGTACTCAACATGTACCTCAACCAAAATCCCTCATCAATTTAGTCATCCAAATATGATTTGTAGCTCTGTAATACTCCTGGTGTATATGATCACATTCCTACAAACCTTCCTTAACTTTAGCAACAAGATACTAGCATTTTCATCAAACTTTTCTTTAGTCTCACATGCCTAGTTTTGGATTAGTCAACAACCCTAACTTGAAGTAATCATAACTTTGAACCTATAATGTATAAAGATCTGAAACTGATACACAATTTTCTTCAGTGTGTTTTATGCAATTCCTTCAGGTTTCAATACTTGGAACCTCTCATAAAAGGAATTATAGCAAAAATGACATACCTTACTGAATTTTGTCTTATTCTAGAGAGCGACCTTGTAGAGCGTTCCCCGCATGAAATATTTGTTGAATTTATCTGAAACTATTACAAATAATAATACAGACTATAACCTAACCAACACATTTTGTCTCACTGAATTTGGATCTATTATGAAGAAGTTATGATGTTTTTACCCGAAACACCTGTTTTTGACTAGTTTCAGGACTAGCCAAAAACCCTATTTTCCACAGAGTGTAACTCCCAAAATAAAATGACCCATAAGCTGAATTTTTTACCACAGATACTTGGGTATGTTTTCTCAATGGAATATCAATTTCACAGTCTGAATCATTATAGAAAAAAAATTATAGTGAAAATGGAGAGATGTCCTGTATATAACATACCTTAGAAAACACCATCAAAATAATTTATCCTTCCTTGCATTTCAGCCTTCTTTTCTTCACCTTTCCTCAGAAATTCGGCTTAGATATCCTTGGTTACCTCATGCACCTATAGATATTCAATATTCTCAATTTTTATTAAAATGAGAGAGCCTTGCCTCTTATTTATACTCTCCAAGTAGCTTCCTTAAAAACATCTTCTAGGTCACTTGGCCCACTTTCCTTATTTTAGGGTTAACCCACTTCTATTTTCTCCATTAAATTTATTATTGAAATAATTTATTTTGCATTCACTTTGAAATATAATACAATCATCACTTCACTTTATTATTTACCTTTTAAAATCTCTTAAACCACTTTGACTACTTTGACCTTTTGGGGCTTCTAGATGACATATGAGGGTCCTCCAATTTCGTAAGGCCATAACTCTCAAATCGTGAGGAGTTACGTGACATTCCAAATACCACCAGAAATGGAATGACATGTACTATCCATATAGAATAGTATTACCTTCAAATATATAAAAAATCATACCGTTATTCATCAAACAAACTTGGGTCCATTACCCAAACCCGGGTTCTCCAACTTCACACGGTTATAAATATCTAACCGTGAGGAGTTATGTGGCATTATACATACCACCGAAAATGACATGAAAAGCACTATACATCTAGGATAGTTTCCCTGGCAAATTCACTATCCTTCATCTCATTATTCCACAATTAAGGATAGGTTCTCTTACTCCACAAAGCGTCTTCCTGTGAGGGTTTTCACCATAAGGGGACCACTTTGGAGTTCATCCATATTTACTTCTTATCAAACATGACAAACCAATAATGAGTCATATTTACATCAAACAATATTGGGTCCATTACCCAAACCTTTGTGCTACGGGGCTTTCTTCAAGGGTTGACATCAATGACAACCAACCTTAATCAACAATGTCCCCCTTTGGCATTGATGGAAAGACTCTGATGCAATACTGAAATCATATCACTCATGCTCCCCCTGGAACCATGCCTCTATCCTCTGCATATGATAAATCTGCCCCCCTTTCTCATCAATGTAAAATGTATCTTTCCATCTGGGGCTGCTCCCCTTGAATGAACTGTCCTCTTATGGTGATTCCTCATGTACATCTAAGACATATAAGATAATCATGCAAAAAGCATTCAAAAAGCATTCAAAAAGCATTCATTTTGGAGTAGAAATAATTCCAAGTATTTGGCAAAGATATTCAAAAGCTTCCCGTGGAAGTGGTTTTGTAAAGATGTCTGCCACTTGTTCTTTTGTGCCCACATACTCAACTCTGATGTTCTTTTCTACAACCTGTTCCCGTAGAAAGTGATACTTGATTGGAATGTGCTTCGTCTTGGAGTGCATCACCGGGTTTTTTGAGATACCGATGGAACTTGTATTATCACAATATATTGGAATGGGGTGATCATACTCAACCTGTTTATCTGTCAAAGTTTGTTTCATCCAAAAAACTTGTGTACAACATGCTGCTGCTGCAATATATTCTGCCTCGACTGTAGATAGAGATACTGATGATTGTTTCTTGCTTAGCGATGATACCAAACACTCACCTAAGTAGAATGATGCTCCACTGGGGCTTTGTCGGTCATCAATACAACCTACCCAATCTGCATCTGTGTAGGCAAAAAGTGATAGATCTTTTCCTTTTGGATACCATAATCCAAACTCTTATGTTCCTTTGAGATATCTGAAGATCCTCTTTACTGCTAATACATGTGATTTCTTTGGTGTTTCTTGAAATCGTGCCACCTATCCAACTGCCTGCATTACATTTGGTCTGGATGTTGTCACATATAGTAGGCTTCTAATCATTAACCTGTATTGCCTCTGATCTGTAGACTTCGAATCATCATCTTTTCTCAACTTACAACTGGTTTGCATGGGAGTGATAACTGGTTTGCAATCTTCCATTCCAAACGTCTTTAGCATTTCTCTGATATACTTGGTTTGATAAATAAAAATTCCTTGGTTGCTTTGACGTATCTTGATGCAGGAGCCTTGCCAACGTCAAGCGAGCATGGGGAAACCACAACACATTTTGAGCACATGATACATTGTTTAATTTTTTTTTTGAAGATTGGATGCGCCAAACTTAAATGTGATAGTTAAGGAGAGGCGTACTAATAGATTGCAATCAGACCTTGAGCGACCCGCTCTCGTATAAAGGACTAAGAAAGCATTTATGTTAGTAGGTAGCTTTAATGCATAGATTAGACAGTTTAGAATGAGAGAGGGAAAACAAAATATAGACACCCTCATTGTGTATTGTAACATTATGATGAAGAGTAAGGAGAGCATAGAGGAGGAACATAGAGAGAGAGAGAGACCTGTGTAGCAGACTCCATGTACAGAAGTTTTGAACTAATATGAGAAAGTTTTGATTCAGACTCATGGTGTTCATATATTCTCTGTGTATGCATCTTTGAATGTTATTCTCATGAATGTTTTTACTCTTTCTGCTGTACATTTACTTTTATGCTATGTATGAATGATTTCTTGTTGAATGTTTGAAATCTAAGAGAGAGGGAGAGAGTAAGAGGAATGAGTTTCAATTGTTTCTCTATCTGAGCAAGAGTTCCTGCAAGGGGTGTAGTTGAATTGTCCACAAGGAGTGCGTTGACAAGGTTTTCAGAGGATTGTCTCTGAAAGCTCAGACTAGATAGTTTTTGTTCTCATTCACACAGAGGTGCAGTCAGGCACAGGAGCCATGCAAGGAGTGTGCAGGTTGAGGAAAATCTCAGAGTTTCGAACCTGAGTAAAGTATTGAGAGACCACTATTGCAGAGTGTGCACAAGGTCGAAGAGCGTCCAACACTTCAAGTGTTTGACTGTTTCCGCAAGGAGTGCGTGCAAGGGTCTTCTTTAAGACTCGAAGTTGTGATCAAGCTTAGGAAGGATAAAGCCTTTGAAACTGTTGAAGGAAGTACAAGGAGTTGGTGCATATTGATTGATTAGAAGGCATCGAAATTTCATTTCACAGGGGGATAAGTCCGAGAAAGAATCCTTGGTTCACTTCGCAGGAATCCTCAGAGGGAAGGAACAGATGGTCGAAATTCTCTGTAGAGAATTAGTGAAATCCCGTCAGTCATCCGATCTGAAAAAGAAGCGAGGAAGTTACGACTAGGTTGCCAAGATGCAAGCTTAGAAGATTGTGAACCATTAGATCTTCACTTAGATACCCATCAGCCGTCCGATATGATAGGAGTTGCATAGGGTTTAAAACCTCTCAAGCTGAGCTAAGGTCCTGAAAGGAATCAGGGTATCGAAGTGTCAGAGTTCGGAATATCGAAAGTCCTGCGGACAAGAGATTGGGTAAATACATAGTGAAAACCCTGAATAAAATCAGAATCATCCATCTGTTGGGACATGTGGCAGGAATCGAGATCCATCGACATCTCGAAAGTCTAGAGACCAAAATTCCGAGACCTTTTGAGTCCTGAAACAATGAAAGGATTACAACCGTGGATCTAAGGAGACACGTGTCACGCAATCATCCAATTCAGAGATCCGAGCACCAGAAGTCACATAAGTGAGCGTTTTTGACTTTGCATTTCGAGAAGTCCAAGATTTGATCTGAACCGTCCATCCATTAGGTACGCGTGTCAGAAATCCGAGAAGTCGGGATTCGACGTTTCGCGAATCCTGAAGACAGGAAACACTTACATTTCAGAACTGCGAAGTCCGAAATCCCGATAAGGAGGAAAGCTCCATTATGGGGCCCAACTGACGTCATCTCATCATAATGGGAGGTTGGGAATCAAAATTTTGGGAGTCCCGTGGGAAAGAACCTAAAGGCATTGTTTTCCTGAAATTGCGAAGTGACGAGGACCGTCAATCTTTGAGGACGCGTGGCAGCAATCTCGACTTCCAGGGAAAGTCCTGAAAAGTAGGTTATATCGGGAGATCAGAATTCGAGAGATCGGAAGAATCAAGGGAAAATGCAATTCATCATTTGAAACCCCGAAATCCCGAAAGGAGATAGGACTGTGGTCATATAAAAGGGAGGTCGTATGGACCAAAAATTCTAGTCCAAGGGACTAGCAGAAGTTGAAGCATCTCGGGATATCAGAGATTGGGAAATCGGGAAGGCAAAGGTTTGCGACATCAGGGATTTTGAAACACCAAAGCCCGGAATTTTATTTTTCTATTGTGAACGGAAAAGTGATCGTGCCTATAGGTTGTAAGGAGTAGAAAAGACCCGTGGGTCAATTTTAATAGAGATTCCAGTGGAGAATCAAAGGAGCCACTTTGGATCAAGGGAAAAATTAGAATGATCCTTAAGACTAGGAGGTTAGCACAGAGGCCTTTGCCGAGGCAGAGGGAGATAGACTGCGTCAGGTGTGATTTCTTGTTGAATGTTTGAAATCTAAGAGAGAGGGAGAGAGTAAGAGGAATGAGTTTCAATTGTTTCTCTATCTGAGAAAGAGTTCCTGCAAGGGGTGCAGTTGAATTGTCCGCAAGGAGTTCATTGACAAGGTGTTCATAGGATTGTCTCTGAAAGATCAGACTAGATAGCTTTTTTTCTCATTCACATAGAGGTGCAGTCAGGCACAGGAGCTGTGCAAGGAGTGTGCAGGCCGAGGAAAATCTCAGAGTTTCAAACCTGAGTAAAGTATTGAGAGACTGCTGCTGCAGAGTGTGTGCAAGGTCGAAGAGTGTCCAACACTTCAAGTGTTTGAAGGTTGCTACAAGGAGTGCATAGAAGGGTCTTCATTAAGACTCAAAGTTGTGAGCAAGCTCAGGAAGGATAAATCCTTTGAAACTGTTGAAGGCAGTACAAGGAGTTCGTGCATATTGAGTGATTAGAAGGCATTGAAAGTTTGTGTCACAGGTGGATAAGTTCGGGAAATAATCCTTGGTTCACTTCACAAGAATAGTCAGAGGGAAGGAACAAACAGTCAAAATTCTCTGTAGAGAATTAGCAAAATCCTGTCAGCCGTCTAATCTGAAAAAGAAGTGAGGAGGTTACAACTGGGTTGCCAAGGTGCACACTTAGAAGATTGTGAACCGTCAGATATTCACTTAGATACTCGTCAGCTGTTCGATCTGACAGGAGTTGCACAGGGTTTAAAACCTCTTAATATGAGAAAAGGTCCCAAAAGGTATTAGGGTATCGAAGTGTTAGAGTTCGTAATATCATAAGTCCTGCGGACAAGAGATCGGGTAAATACATAGTGAAAACCCTGAAACAAATCAGAACCATCCATCTGTTGGGACATGTGGCAGGAATTGAGAGCCATCGACATCTCGTAAGTCTAGAGACCAAAATTCCGAGACCTTTTAAGTCTCGAAACAATGAAAGGATTACAACCGTGGATCTAAGGAAGGACGCATGTCACGCGATCATCCAATTCGGAGATCCGGGCACCGGAAGTCACATAAGTGAGCATTTTTTACTTTGCATTTGGCGAAGTCCGAGGTTTGATCTGAACCATCCATCCATTAGGGATGCATGTCAGAAATCCGAAAAGTTAGGATTCGATTTTGGCGAATCCTGAAGACAGGAAACACTTACATTTCGGAACTGTGAAGTCCGAAATCTTGATAAGGAGGAAATCTCTGTTATGGGGCCTAGCTGACGTCATCTCATCATAATGGGAGGTCGGGAATCAGAATTTCGGGAGTCCCGTGGGAAAGAAACCAAAGGCATTTTTTTCCCGAAATTGCGAAGTGACGAGGACCGTCCATATTTGAGGATGCATGGCAACAATCTCGACTTCTGGGGAAAGTCCCGAAAAGGAAGTTATATCAGGAGATTGGAATTTGAGAGATCGAAAGAATCAAGGGAAAATGCAATTCGACATTTGAAACCCCGAAATACTGAAAGGAGATAGGACTGCGGTCATATAAAAGGGAGGTTGTATGGACCCAAAAGTCTAGTCCAAGGCACTAGCAGAAGTTGAAGCATCTTTGGATATTAGAGATCGGTAAATCGGGAAGGCAAAGGTTTGTGACATTAGGGATTGTGAAACCCCGAAGCCCGATTTTTTTTTTNTGTTGTGAACAGAAAAGTGATCGGGCCTAAAGGCTGTAAGGAGAAGAAAAGACCTATGGGTCAATTTTAATAGAGATTCCAGTGGAGAATAGAAGGAGCCACTCTGGCTCGAGGGAAAAATTAGAACGATCCTTAAGACTGGGAGGTCAGCACAGAGGCCTTTGCCGAGGCAGAGGGAGATAGACTGCGTCAGGTGTGGTATCAGAGCACAAAAAGGGTTCTTTGCTTTCTGTAGCAAGGAACATGAAAATTCACCATGCCGCCAAGAAGAAGGGACATGCAAACACCCAATCCACCAGAGGAAAGGGAAATACCAAGAAGAAGAGGTAGGCAGATGGTTGACCCAACCATGGCAAGGGAAATGTGGGATTTACGTGCTAGACTTGAGGACATGGAGACAACATAGAGACGCACTGTCGGTATTGGGGATCTTAGTGATTCTGAAAGCGAAGTGGAAGTTGAGCATGAAGAATAAGAAGTTGCAGCCGAAGATGCAACAAATGAACGTTTTATTAGGGCTATTTCAAGAATGGGTGCTAGGGAAAAAATGGAAATTCCAGTTTATGAGGGAAACCTAGATGTTGAAGAGCTTCTAGACTGGATTAGAGCTATGAACATTTATTTCAACTATGAAGATGTCGAGAAAGACAAGAAGGTCAGACATGCTGTCACGAGACTAAAAGGACATGCATCATTGTGGTGGGATGAACTACAAGCTGACAGACACTGCAAAGGTAAGCAGAAAATCAAGAGTTGGGATAGAATGATCACAAAGATGAAGGCGAAATTCATCCCCAGAGATTACCAGATCACTATGTTTAGGAGGATGCAAAACCTGAGACAGAATTTGATGACAGTGAAAGAATACATTGAAGAATTCTACAGGCTGAACATCAGGGCAGGTCATCGAGAGAGCGATGATGAAAAAGTTGCCAGATACTTGAATGGCCTGAGATATGAAATTTAGGATGAGATGAGCATGGTAACCATCCGAACGGTGGAAGATGCTTATTAGGTGGCTCTAAAGACTGAAGAGAAGCTGAGCCAAAAATAGTGTCAAAGAGGCCGAGGCAGAAGTCAAGCCAGGGGCAAATCAGTTGTCCAAGATAAAAATCAGAAGCCCAAGGAGGACTGGAAGAAACCTCAGGTTCAAAATGAAAGAGGTGGGACCTCACAACAAGGACAATATGCTAAACAGAGAGGGAAACATACTGAACAAAGAGGAGATTATGCTGATAATAATACTTTTCCTCGTACTAGAGGTAGAGGAAGAGGAAGAGGTGGAGTGATAAAATGCTTCACGTGTGGAAAGAATGGACACAAAACTTATGAATGTCCAGATAAGAAGAAAGAGAGTGGAGAGACTCACATCGCCGAAGCACAAAGGTAGAATGTTGAGGCAGAGGATGCTGAAGGTGGAAGATCACTAATGATGCGAAAGTTTCTTTTGACACCAGAGAAGGAGGTGGAGAACCCAGTACAGAGAAACAGAGTTTTTCAGACTGCTTGCAAAACCAAGGATAGGGTATGCAAGGTCATTGTGGACAGCGGTAGCACATACAATCTCATGTCAACAGAGATGGTAGAAAAGTTGGAGCTGGAGACGATTGAACATCCAAGTCCATATAGAGTTTCATGGCTACAAAAGGGACATTAGATAAATGTCACTAAACAATGTCTAGTTGAATTTAAGATAGGAGGATATAATGATAAGATACTCTGCGATGTTATTCCTATGGATGTTTGTCATTTATTGCTGGGTAGGCCATGGCAATATGACATAAATGTGATTCATGATGGGAGGATGAACACATACACCCTAGAAAAGAATGGGAGAACTCATATGTTGCTTCCAATCAAAGATAAGGAAGTGAAACTTGAAGTAAGTAACACTATACTTCTCATGAGTGGGAAAGAACTCCTTAACGAGGTCAAGAAGAAGGAGGAACCACAATTCATTGTAGTCAGGAAATCAAGAATTGTTTTGACCAGCACAAGAGTGGACGATTTACCAGAAGAGGTTCAAGAACTATTGGAAGAGTTCGCTGACATAATAGTGGACGAACTACCTTGTTCATTACCACCAATCAGAAGTGTGAGTCATCATATTGATCTCATACCTGGAGCGAGTTTTCCAAACAAAGCCGCACACAGACTGACACCGCAAGAGAATGAAGAGGTCAAAAGACAAGTCTAGGATTTGTTGGACAAAGGGTTGGTTAGAGAAAGCTTGAGCCCATGTGCTGTTCCAACAATACTCAGTCCAAAGAAAGACGGAGGCTGGAGGATGTGTACTGATTCAAGAGAAATTAACAATATAACCATCAGGTATAGATTTCCATTACCAAGGATGGATGATCTGATGGATTTCTTAAGTGGAGAAAAATATTTTTCGAAGATTGATTTGAAAAGTGGGTATCATGATATTCGTATGAGGGAAGGTGATGAATGGAAAACAAACTTCAAGACTAATGAAGGGTTGTATGAATGGCTTGTTATGCAGTTTGTCTTAACAAATGCACCAAGTACCTTTATAAGGTTGATGAACAAAGTCCTGAAGGAATTCATCGGGAGATTTGTCATCGTGTATCTGGATGACATACTGATTTTCAGTAAAACAAAGGCAGAGCATCTGAAACACTTGGCTACTGTGATGAAGAGATAACAACAAGAGAAGCTGCTGATAAATGTGAGGAAATCCTCATTCATGAAGACAAAGCTCATTTACTTGGGATTTTTTATTTCTGTAGATGAGTTGAGGATGGATCCAGATAAGGTGGAAGTAATCAAGAATTGGCCATCACCGAAGAGTATATTCGAGGTGAGGAGCTTTCACGGATTAGCTAGTTTCTACCAAAAGTTCATCAGGAATTTCAGTGGAATTAGTGCACCGATGATGGATTTAGTGAAGAAAAGACACAAGTCTTTTCACTGGACAAAAGAGGCTGAGAAGAGTTTTAACCTGTTGAAGAGGAAGATCACGGAGCAACCAATTCTGGTGTTACCAGATTTCAAAAAGACATTTCAGGTGAAATGCGATGCAAGTGGATTTGCAATAGGGGCAGTCCTGAGTCAAGAGGACAGGCCGATAGCATACTTTAGTGAGAAGATGAATGAAGCAAAGGTGAAGTACTCCACATATGAAAAGGAGTTCTATGCCATCATCCAGGAATTGAAGAAATGGAGGCATTACTTGATTCCCAAAGAGTTTGTCTTATACAGTGATAATCATGCACTGCAGTTTGTGACTCAATAGGAATAGTTGAATCAAAGACATGTAAAATGGGTTGAATACATGCAGAACTTTACTTTTGTAATTAAACATATTTTTGGAACTGCCAACAAAGTTGCTGATGCTTTGAGCAGGAAATGTTTGCTATTGCAGGAGTTCAAAGTCAAAACATTGGGTTTTTATGACCTCAGGGACATGTACAAGGATGATCCCGATTTCAACGAGGCGTATGAAGCAGCTGAGAATTCAAACCTTAGAGACAAAAGTCAATGGACATAATACATGATCCAGGAGGGATTACTATTTAAGGGTAATCAACTTTGTATTCCAAAATGCTCCATGAGGGAGAACCTGCTGAAAGAGAAACATAGTGGTGGATTAGCAGACACTTTGGTAACGACAAGACATTCACAAAATTGGATGAGTCATATTTTTGGCTGGGAATGCGAGCAGATGTCAAGAGGTTCGTGGACAGATGCAAAATTTTCCAGCATTCAAAAGGAAAGAGACAGAATGCAAGATTTTATCAACCATTGCCCATACCTGAGAGGCCATGGGATGCAATCAGCATGGATTTTATATTGGGTTTGCCAAGAAAACAAAGAGGATTTGACTCAATATTTTTGGTGGTGGATAGATTTTCCAATATGGCACACTTCATCCCATGTTAGAAAAATAGTGACGCAACCCACATTGCGAATCTGTTTTTCAAAGAAGTCATTCGACTTCATGGCTTACCAAGGAGCATAGTTTCAGATCGAGACACTAAGTTCATGGGACACTTTTGGAGGAACTTATGGAAGAAGTTGGGAACTAACTTTTCGTTTAGTTTGGCTTATCATCCTCAGATGGATGGACAAACAGAAGTGGTAAACAGAAGTCTGGGAGACTTTCTGAGAAGCCTGGTGACAGAACACCACAGCCAATGGGACAACATATTACCACAGGCGGAGTTTGCTTATAATGATTCAATCAACAGAAGTACAGGGCAGAGTCCATTTCAAATTGTCTATGGCATGTAGCCGAGGGGAATTTCTGAACTGAGGGATTCATAACAAACTGCGACTAGGAGCGCTAGTGTAGAAGAATTCACAGAGGTGATGAAAGAACTTCACAGCCAGGTGAAGGAGCGATTGCAGAATTCAAGCCAGGAATATAAGCATAGAGCAAATTAGAATAGAAGACAACTTCAATTTGAGGTTGGTGATCTGATTCTGGCACATTTGAGAAAGGAAAGGTTCTCGAAGGGAACATATAATAAACTAAAGATGAAGAAGATCAGACCATGTAAGATCTCGAAGAAATTTGGGGCAAATGCTTATGAGATTGAATTACCCGATGGGATCAGAATTTCTCCGATATTCAATGTCTCAGATTTGTACCCATACAAAGCTGAGGAAGCAGGAACAAATGATGAATAGTCAAAGGTTCAGTGGCAAAAGCAGATGCCAGTTGCAGAAAATCCACAGATGGAGCGCATACTGGACAAAAGGGCCGGCAAGAAGACTAGATGAAGGGAATACTTTGAATACTTGGTCAAGTGGAAAGGACATCCAGTTGAAGATGCCAGCTGGGAAAATGAAGAAAAGATTCAGAAGCATGGACAGACCATGCGAGAGCTCATGGACAGGAGCCCATGAAAATTTTCAAGTGAGGGAGTATGATGCAGGAGCCTTGCCAATGTCAAGTGAGCATGGGGCAACCACAACACATTTTGAGCACATGATACATTGTTTTAAATTGTTTTTGAAGATTAGATGTGCCAAACTTAAATGTGATAGTTAAGGAAAGGTGTACTAATAGATTGCAATCAGACCTTGAGCGACCTACTCTCGTTTGAAGGACTAAGAAAGCATTTATGTTAGTAGGTATATTTAATGCATAGATTAGACAGTTTAGAATGAGAGAGGGAAAATGAAATATAGACACCCTCATTGTGTATTGTAACATTATGATGAAGAGTAAGGATAGAATAGAGGAGGAACATAGAGAGAGAGAGAGCTATGTAGCAGACTCCATCTACAAAAGTTCTGAACTAATACGAGAAAGTTGTGATTCATACTCATGGTGTTCATATATTCTCTGTGTATGCATCTTTGAATGTTATTCTCATGAATGTTTTTACTCTTTCTGCTGTACATTTTCTTTTATGCTATGTATGAATGATTTCTTGTTGAATGTTTGAAATCTAAGAGAGAGGGAGAGAGTAAGAGCAATGAATTTCAATTGTTTCTCTATCTCAAGCCGAGCAAAGGTCCCGAAAGGTATCAGGGTATCGAAGTGTCGGAGTTCGGAATATCGGAAGTCCTGCGGACAAGAGATCGGGTAAATACATAGTGAAAACCCCGAAGCAAATCAAAACCATCCATCTATTGGGACATGTGGTAGGAATCAAGAGCCATCAACATCTCAGAAGTCTAGAGACCAAAAGTCCAAGACCTTTTGAGTCCCGAAACAACGAAAGGATTACAACCGTGGATTTAAGGAAGGATGTGTGTCATGCGATCATCCAATTTGGAGATCCGGGCACCGAAAGTCACATAAGTGAGCATTTTTGAATTTTCATTTGGCAAAGTTCGAGGTTTGATCTGAACCGTCCATCCATTAGGGACGTGTTTCGAAAATCCGAGAAGTCAGGATTCGACGTTTCATGAATCCTGAAGACAGGAAACACTTACATTTCAGAACTACAAAGCCCGAAATCCTGATAAGGAGGAAAGCTCCGTTATGGGGCCCAACTGACGTCATCTTGTCATAACGGGAGGTCGGGAATTAGAATTTCGGAAGTCCCATGGGAAAGAACCCAAAGGAATTGTTTTCCTGAAATTGTGAAGTGACGAGGACCATCCATCTTTGAGGACGTGTGGCAACAATCTCAACTTCCGGGGAAAGTCTTGAAAAGGAAGTCATATCGGGAGATCGAAATTCAAGAGATCGGAAGAATCAAGGGAAAATGCAATTCGGCATTTGAAACCCCAAAATCTCGAAAGGAGATAGGACTGTGGTCATATAAAAGGGAGGTCGTATGGACCCAAAAGTCTAGTCCAAGGGACAAGCAGAAGTTGAAGCATCTCGGGATATCAGAGATCGAGAAATCGGGAAGGCAAAGGTTTGCGACATTGGGGATTGTGAAACCCCGAAGCTCGAAATTTTATTTTTCTGTTGTGAACAGAAAAGCGATCGGGCCTAAAGGCTATAAGGAGCAGAAAATACCCGTGGGTCAATTTTAATAGAGATTTCAGTGGAGAATTGAAGGAGCCACTTCGGCTCGAGGGAAAAATTAGAACGATCCTTAAGATCGGGAGGTCAGCGCAGAGGCCTTTGCCGAGGCAGAGGGAGATAGACTGCGTCATATCTGAAGTCCCAGAAAGAAGGATAATTCTCCAAGTAACGACATTTAGAATTCATTCTACATGTCTTTTGCAAATTTCTGGCTTAACTTGTCATCATCACTACCAAAAATAATATCATCAACATAAACTTCAATTAATAAAATATTACCTTGACTTACCTTGATGTAGAGGTTGTTGTCTACACTTCCTTTTTTGAACCCTTCCTATTGCAGATACTTATCTAGTCTGGAGTACCATGCTCTAGGAGCCTATTTTAGACCATACAAGGCCTTCTTTAATTTACACACATAGTCTGTGTTCTCTGACAACCAAAATCCTTCTGGTTGTTCAATGTAGACTTCTTCTTCAAGTTCCCCATTCAGAAAAGATGATTTTACGTCCATCTGATATACTTTAACATTTTTGGAGCATGCATAAGCTAAAAGAAAACGAATTTCTTCCATTCTAACAACTGGGGAAAATGTCTCTTCAAAGTTGATTCTTTCAATTTGTGCATATCCTTTACATACCAATCTAGCTTTGTTCCTTGTAACATGTCCATATTCATTCAATTTATTCCTGAAAACCCATTTTGTGCCGATCACATTCTTATTCTTGGTCTTGGAACCAATTCCCAAGTGTCATTTTTCTTTATTTGATCCAATTCTTCATCCATGGCCTTATTCCAAAATTCATCCTTGTTGGCTTCTTCAAAATAGTTTGGTTCAATTGTAGATAAGAGTGCTAGGTGTGTTTGTTCTGGTGAACAGATTTTTCTTCTAGTCTCAACTCCTGCATCTTATAATATTACTAATATTACTAATATAATATGCCCCAATTAAGGGCTAATGAGCCACTATTTAGGGCTTAACATGACCCTCCCATTGAGACAAGTGTTGTCCGCAACGCTTGAGTAACTCTAGATGCTTATGTATAAAAGACTCATCTTCCCAAGTGGAATCTTCAGCCGGTAGTTTCCTCCATTTAATGAGATACTCTGAAATGGATCTATTCCTCAGCTGGTGAATTCTTGTGTCAGTGATGGCTTCAGGCTCTAATATGATTTTTCCTTCCTCATCAATTTCTGGAAATATAGTTTGAACTGGGATCTTGTCACCTATAACCTTCTTTAAGCATGAAACATGGAAAACTGGGTGTACTCGTGAAGATGCAGGAAACTCTAATTTGTATGCCATAGTACCAATCTTTTGCAACACCTTATAAGGGCCAT
>ML835740.1:9964-39546 GCA_009831015.1 Picea engelmannii | reverse complement strand
AGAAACCCTAAATCTGTTCAAGCAAGCAAACTACAGCAAGAGATGTATAAGTCAATGATCCAATAAGCCAAAAAGACACAATTCAACTGTTCTGAGCAATTGAAAAAGTCAAAACTCAATTTCAAAAATTTTTAAAAATCTGCTCGCAGGCAAGCAGTGTTACACAGTGCGAGAAGACAGGATTCTCGAAGGCCACCTTAAGGCAAGGTGCGAGGGGTTCGCACTGGACCCAATATGCAGGGTGCGAACTTGACTGGTTCTCGCAGGATGTCAATGGACACAGTGCGAGAACTCGTGAAGACACTAAAATTTTTGAAAGTACAAGCAAATTTAAACTGGCTTATAGACCCAGGGGGTCTCTCAGGATATCCTGAGGACTCAAACACTGACAAAACAGGAGAAAAAAACAAATAGAGCAAATGGCCACAAATAATTCAAAAAACCATGAAGACAAAGGGATATTCCCCAGTGGAGTCGCCAATTTTGTTTCAGGATTAATCCGTAAGTGCGGACACGAACCGATCTCCCTAGATCCACCTGGATCTAGAACATTATAAGTCAAACTTTTATGTATTTACATCAATAAAATTCCAACCACTTCCTTATACACCATACAACTTCATATTACTATGACATTTATCATTTTTCCTACTTATATATATATATATATATATATATAATCAAACTATATTATAAATTTATAATTACTTATTATAAATCATATATCATAAAAATCATACAACTTCTTTTTTAAGGTCACAACCACATCAAATTGATGTATGAGATTCACTTCATCCTAGTAAAGTCTATGGAGTTATATATACCCTACTCCCTTCGGATTTGAACTTGTGATCTTTTAAGAGGAAACACATGTTCTTAACCATTAGGCTCATATGTTATTACATATGATATTTATCATTTTTTTCTTATTTTTTTTTATAATAATAAAATATTTTTAAATTATTGGTTAGTAAATACTTAAAATAATTTTTAAATGTTTTCTCAAATAAAAAGTTAGAAATAATAATAATAATCTAATTTTAAGGTCACAACTAAGTTAGACATCAAATTGGTGTATGAGACCCCCTTATTTATGGGGCAAGGGACCCTTTTCATGTGGTGATTTGATTGTTAAGGCCTCCGCAGGTATACATACCCTACCCCCTCTAGATTTGAACTTGTGACCTCTTATGAGGAAACATTTTATAACATTTTTTGGTTTATGAAAACTATAAAAAAATTATTTGTTTAAGTAGTTTACATCTAAAAATACTTTTTATTAAAAAAACAAATTTACACAAATAACATGCCTATAAATAAACATAACTTACATACAAAATTTACATTTGCCCCCACACGCATTTTAGTTGAGGTGATGATTCATTTATCAACCTAGTTAAAATCAAATTTTAAAATCCAACGAAGAATATTGATGATCTCTTGTAGAATGTTGGTGTTCCACTAAGTCAACATAGAGATTTGGAAGTTGCACCTAAATCAAGATTATATAGATAGACATGCCAATTGAATTAAACTCTAGAACCATGGTTTAAGGAAAATATCATCATTTCCCAAAACCATGGACTTATTTTTATAATTAATCTCTATTCTTCTACACTATTAAAAATGACAATGAAAAAACCTTTGGAACTAAAG
Organism: Picea engelmannii; assembly: GCA_009831015.1. Classification (NCBI taxonomy): domain Eukaryota; kingdom Viridiplantae; phylum Streptophyta; class Pinopsida; order Pinales; family Pinaceae; genus Picea; species Picea engelmannii. Next base: position 37,890 of record ML835740.1, on the reverse strand, counting down.
TTTACCTTTATCAATTTATACTAGTAAATAGTCTTCTAGTTAATCTTGGCTACCTAGTTGGACATTGATCAACTACAAGTCCTGGGAGATTCAAAAATCGTGATAGATTGGCTGAATAATAGGGGGACTCTTCAAGTCTCCTCACTGATGGGTTGGCTAGATCGGATTCGGGAATTAAAAAATTCTTTCAACTGCATCAGTTTTGCTCACATCTACAGGGAGGAAAATGGGGAGGTAGAGAACTTGTCAAAAAAAGCGCTTCAAATGCTAGAAGGAAAGATCCAATACAACAAATGGATTGATGGTCACAAGGGCCCCACTCACTTTATGCATCTCTTTTTATGACTGATTTTAATTCCATATTTTGATAGTTTTGTTATTTTGTAGGCCTTGGGGGCCCCACACTCTAGCTTTTATATGTATCTTTTCGATCATGTTGAAGCTATGTATGAAGTATTGTATGGTATTAAAGCACTTGAAGGTCTGCTCTGAAAGACTTTTCTTTTAGAAGTGCTTTTGGAAATGCATGTACACATACAATTATATGTATTGTTCCTTTGGAGATGCATATACACATACAGTTATATGTATTGTTTTGAGAACAACATATATTTTAATATATTGAAAAATTTTCTATTGCAAAGCTCATAATCCATTAAATTTGCAAATTATAGAGTTTTTCTAAGCCATGTTAGTTTGTCTTGGTAACAACAACAAATCCATTATCAACTCTTAGATAACTTCATGGTTCTCTATAATCAAATAACTTGATTAAGGATTCTTCAAATCCAAGGAAGACGTTGTTTGATTTTGTATGGCTTTTGAAAGGATAATGGCTCGACAAAGAGGGTGCACCTCTTCTTGGAACCCTCCATGAACACATGGCATGAGAAGAGAGTGGAGTCCTTCTAAATGTCGTAATATTTCAAGATACACCTATATTCTAGTTGTCAATCAAAGAAGATCAACCACTAATGGATTAGGAAAGGCTCACTCCTTATATTTTATTTAATATTTACATTATAGATGGTATAGGAGCTCTCTACCTCTAAAGCGATAAAGATCCTAGAGAGGGGTTTTACAAATGTTTATATGCCCCCTTTCCTATTGAAACCAAAAAAAATGGTAGAAATTTCTTCAAATAGTTGAAGAGCATACTTTCACTTATAAATAGTTTGTAAGTTTGTCAAATAGTTGGCATGAACTAATATTAAGTTACAGATATATTTGATAGGGATAGTCATTTAAAAACACAATCACAATAAAAGGTGATTTTAATTCATAAAAGTAGTTAGATTTGTGAAAATATGGTGGATGTAACAAGAACCCCAACACCATCCTTTTTTGGAATAAATCATTAGCAATAAATAACTCGCTCCTTAGTTCTCAAGACAGAACAAGCCTCTCGAAAATGTTTATCTAATACAATTGTAGGTTATTAACTATACTTCAATCCATAAAAATCTCTCATGACACACAAAGACAAGTAATTACAACTCACACCCTTGTGAAATATTCATCTAACCCTTTCAATAAACCTAGACTGCATCCACAATGGCCTTCAAAGTACCCAAAACCTCCATAATTTTCATTGTGTGATTTCTTTATTTAATGGGTTCATGTCTTCACATATGGAAGTAGATCCTATTCATCTGTCATTCCAATCTCATGTGAACGTGTGTCTAAATTACATAGTAAACTATGTTCTAATTATTTTCTTTTATTAATATCCTAACTAACCTACACAATGTGTTTGTGTCTCTCTGTAACGTTCCACATCTTAACTGAGGAACATTACTAGCAGAAAATACACATAAATTCAAAAATTTTCTTCTAATTAACTTTTTGTAGCTTATCAACTATGAATTATACATAGATTTAACCATTTTGGATAATGTTAGTTAAATGAAACTTCATCATGCCGACCAACATGATTGATGTGTCCTCGCTGAGACAACCATGCACACAACAACCTTTGTATTATGCGCAACAATTATTCGCAACGCGAATGCAACATGCTTATTACCGCATATGAAAATCATTCCTAATGCGCGATGATTTGAGCATCACGTCATAATCTCCCTATCGTTACTACTAAATTTGACTCACAAATGTGATTAAGTACAAAATTACAAACAAAATGACATTCAAGCTCGTGCAATTTTTCATACTAATCAAACAGGTAAATGCAGCTAATAAATTTCACCACAACAATATAAAATTCATTGTCATGCACAGAGGGAAACACACAACAGTTAAACTCCTAAATTAACACATGAAAACAGATAAACACCTATCGTTTTCTAAAATGGTTGTGCAACCAACTTCTTGGGAAGGACGTTCCACCCAACTATAGACTTGCTGTTTGAAATCTCAACAGCAAGTCAACCCCGAGCAGGGGCTAGGAATCCACAAGAAAATGGTATCTCTCACAGTCCACTCACAACTCAATAACCCTCAACTCGTTTGTATTCTCCTACAACTATCCTAAATTCCATTAAGGTCTCTTCCTCTTGACCTGCCCAACCCAAGGAATGTACCCCTTCACTGCTCTCAATCCATCGGGCATCCCATTTGTTTATCAGGGTCTCTCTGGCACAGGTAACTAGGAATATCTCTATTGGGAACTCAAGGGAACTCATTGCTAAGAAAACTACCAACAACAACAACAACCACTTATTGTTACAATGCAACTCACACAAGAGTTCACTCTTCAGGACTAACAACCTAGATCTTCAATATTCATCTCCAAAGCGCTCCAATACACTCTAGCATGCTCCAAAATTTTCCCAAACTTCTTGCTCTATCTCATGTGATCTCTTCCTCTGATCCCTGCTAATTGCTCATGTAAAACTCAATGTGTAAATATTGCTTGTAGTTGCCCATACAAATTTTTCCTCTATTTTGGCTTACTTGTTTGACTTAAAATATTTCCCAAACCGATTGTACTCATCCCCATGCTCTTCAATAACTATGGGGTGTGACTCTCACACCCACCCTCTTACGTGAGTTTAATGATTAGGCTCTCATACACTCAAATAAAAAATTAGAAGTTATTCCCAATGGTAAAAATATTCAGGAAAATGAGTTTCATTAATACCCATAATTAATTTCCCCCTTGGACCCCTCTTAAACACTGTCTTCTCTTGTGGAAAACTCATCTCCCATCTTTGTCCATATTCCTAGCAGTTGGTATCACATTTTGTTTATTTAAAAATAGAAAGTACATTTGCATATTACATTGCTTGGCCATAACCACATTCATATCTACATTATGCATAAATTAAACTAGGGATTATAGTGGGGATGTTACATTCCCCCTCCCCTACAATTTTKCACCATCTTCGGTGCACAACACCATGATGAATACATATACAAATTTACATTACATTAAAATATTTAGAAAAGAAAAAAAAAATTCTGCAATTTTTACCATCCAACAACAATCCCAACCAAAATCTCATATTTCTCTCAACTTGTTGACCCAAGGAATGTGCCCCCTTCACTGCTCTCATTCCATTGGGATGCACCATTCTTTTATCAAGGTTGCCAATGCAGGTGACTAGAATTATAAGATGTGTCTTCTGGAACTCTAGCTACCCAAAAATGGGGTCTTGCATTTTCAATTTATGTTTTCTTCAAAATTGACAAAAAAATTGTGAGTATTCCTCCCGCATAGTTTCTTCATGTTCCCATGTTGCATCTTTAGGACCATAACCGGTCCATTAAACCTTTACTAGTCCTACGGATTTTTTCCTAAGCACTTTGACTTTCCAGTCCAGGATGTGTATTGGCTCCACCCAGAAGTCCCCTTCATTTTCCACTCGGATCACAGTCCAATCAATTATGTGGTTAGAGTGATGAACATATTTCTTTAATACTGACACATGAAATACATTATTCACTCTCATGGATGCAATAAATGATAGAATCTATGCAACTGGCCCTATCTTCTCTAAGATTTCAAAAGGCCCACAATATCTTGCCGCTAACTTTGGGCAGCAACCCAATCTTAGTGAACTCCTTTTCGCTTTCACTTTTAGAAAAACATGTTCACCCACTTTAAAATCTCTAAAAGCTATGTTCTTGTCTACATAATCTTTTTTCTATCATGGGAAGCCTTTAAATTTTGCCTAATCTTTGTAATTTTCTCTTCCATTTCCCTCAACAAATATGGTCCAATGATAACTCTATCTATTGGGTTATCCCAACTCACTAGTGTATTACACTTTCCACCATACAATGCTTCAAATGGGCTCATTTTTAATGAGGCTTGATACCCATTATTGTAAGCAAACTCTACTAAGTGGATATAATATTCCCACTTTAATGGTTGGTTCATCACATACATTTTGATCATGTCTTCAATGATTATATTAGTCCTCTTTGTTTTCCCATCTGACTCTAAGTGATATAATGTATTGAGATTTAAGTTTGTCCCAAAACCTTTGAACAAACCTTTCTACAATTAAATGTGAATTTTGAATCTCTATCTGAAATAATTGCCCCGGGCACCCCATGTAGACTGGAAACCTCTTTCATATAGATATCTGCAATATTTGTCACCTTGTGTGTTGTATTTATAGGAATAAAATGTGTTTCCTTAGTTAATGTATCCACCACCACCATAACAGAATCATGTTGCTTCAATGTTCTGGGAAGCTTTGTAATAAAATCAATTGTAACCACTTCTCATTTCCACTGAGGAATGGGAAATGGTTGTAGCAGCCCCTCTAGATGTCTATGCTTTTTTTTAATATTTTCGCATTCTAGACATATGGCTATGTAATTAGCTACTTTTATATTCATTCTTGACCAAAAGTATTGGCTTCTTATAACTGCAATTTTCTTTTGATATCCTCGGTGCCCGACATATAGCAAATTATGCATTTCCCTTAGAATTATATTTTTCATCTCTCCAAAATTTGGTACATATATTTCCCCTTTGTACATGAGGATTACATCATCTTTCATCTCATAATAATTAATTTTCTACCGTAAATTGCCTTGTTGTAACATTTCTTTTATTTTTAGATATTGTTGATTTGAATTTGCAGCCTCTAAAATTTTGTCTCTTAAACCTGTCATGTACATGTTGATGGCTGAAATATGCATTTCATGAGCTCTTATGTTGAGTGTATCGGTCACCTAATATTCCTTGCCTTTGATATGCTTAATTTCAAATTCATATTCACTCGGAAATTCCAGCCACCTAGTTTGTCTAGCATTTAATGTTGGTTGTCCAAACAAATGATTTAGACCATTGTGGTATGTCCTTAGCTCAAATTTTCAACCCATGAGGTAATGCCTGCACATTTTTAATGCATGAACAATGGTTTCCAATTCCAAGTCATATGTAGCATAATTATTTTCATGCTCTATTAGTTTTCTAGACTCATAACACACCACATTGTCTTTTTTAATGAGGACTCCCCCAAGCCCATCCTTGCATGCATTTGTGCATACTACAAAATATTCATCTAGATCTGCAATATTTGATATGGGTGAACTTGTGAATATGTTCTTCAGCTGCTGAAAGATTTCTTCACACTTGGAAGTCCATTAAAATTTCACTCCCTTCTTTTGCAAAGAAGTGATTGAGCTTGCAATCTTTGAAAACCATTTTATGAATCTTTGGTAATAACTTGCATGACCCATAAATGGTCTAACCTATGTCACATTTCTTGGCACTGGTCACCCTCTAATGGCCTCTATCTTCTCAGGATCAAATGTTATCCCATATGTTTATATAATATGCGGCCCCAAGTAGTGAATCTTCTTTTGATAAAAGATGCACTTACTTAGTTTGGCATACAACTTATGCTCTCTCAAAACTTGTAGCACCATTCTTAAATGGTGTGCATGCTCTTCTTCTATCTTTGAATAGATGAGAATACCATCTAAGAAAACAATCATAAACTTGTCCAAGTACTCCCTGAAGACTCCATTCATCAGGCACATGAAAATAGTTGGGGCATTTGATAGTCCAAAAGGAACTACCGTAAATTCATAATGCCCATATCTTGTTCTGAATGTTTTCTTGATGATGTCCTCTTCCTTTATCCTCACTTGATGATAACTTGATCTCAATTAAATATTGGAAAATATCCTTGCACCTTTCAGTTGATCAAAAAGATCATCAATCATTGGCAAAGGATATTTGTTCTTTATTGTGACCTTATTCAGTTGTCTAAAATCAATACAAAGCCTTAAGGTTCCATCTTTCTTCTTCACAAATAGAACTGGGGCTCCCCAAGGTAACACACTTGGGAATATATACCCCTTCTTCAAAATTTCTTCAAGTTGCATCTACAACTCTTTCAATTCTAGTGTGCCCATTATGTAAGGTGTCTTGGACATTGGGGTAGCTCTTGGCACTAAATCAATAGAGAAATCAATGTCTCTCTTTGGTGGAAAACATGAAATTTCCCCAAAAACATCTTCAAAATCTTTCAAGACCAGATGGTCTTCAATACTTGCCACATTTTCTCCATATACCTCTTCCATATGGGCTAAAAAAATTTGACATCCCTTCATGAAACTCCTTTTCATCTATATGGCTGAAATTTCTCTAACAACTACAACACTTGGAATGCCTTGAATCTTGCCTTGTTGTCGATGTTCATCAAGACAAGTTATTGTCTTGTTGTAAGAGTCTAGGTCAGTGGTGTTTTTGCAACCAATCCATGCCAATTAGATAGTCATATGAACCCAATGGTATGACGTTCACATCTACCTTTATCTTGAGTCCATTCACGTCTATTGGAAAATATTTAACCAACTCATTGATCTTTCTCTTAGCCCCCTGTGGCTAACTGAACTAAGCAAGATTTCTTATGCTTACTCCTTTGCAAGTGAAATATTTCAACAATGTTAGAGTTTATGTAACAATGGATAACTCCATAATCAATTAAAATTGTTATGAGATGGTTATCAATCTTACCTTCCACTTCAATCATCGAGGATTGATACTATGCTTGCTTATTTTCCAAGGTTGCATAAATCCTTGACATATTTCCTCCCATGTCTTCAGTTGTTTCAACCTCATAAATGTTGTGGAAAATCCTCATTCTTTCTCCTTTCTAAGGGCAATCCCTATATCAGTGAGTTCCATCACATCCCCAACATTGCACAGGCTGTTGCCTTGGCATTTTCCCAAATGAATATGTTGTCTTGTGCTCATTTTGGGTTGACTGTCCTTGTTTATTTTCTTTAGAGTTGTTCTTGAAAAAGGGTGGCTTAAAACCTTTATGCCTTTTCTCTTTCTTACCCTTCATCTCATCATTCAAAGTCTTTTGGAACACCGACCTCCCTCTATTATGCTCATAAATAAGCTTTTCTCTCCTTATGGTCTCTTCCAAAGTTATGGGGTTATCATATTGTATATTGTCATTGTAGAAGGAGGGTAACCCACTAAGAAAACTTTGGATTTTGGCCTTCTCATCCTTTATAAACTCTGCATACTTCGACAACTCAAAGAATATCTTCTCATACTTGATCCGCATTATTTTTGGAACGAAATGAAAGCAGAGATATTACAATGAAATACTCATAAAAATTTCCAGAAATAGAGAGATACATCAATACATGGCTTCTATTAATGAAAGAAATGTAGAGAGACTGTAAAAATATAGAGTGCAAGATTCGTTAGAATGGTGGAAGCTTTATCTCTGAGAAGAGATGTGACGACTACGCTCATTCGCAAGAAGATTATCATTACAATGAGGCTCTAAAGGCATTTTTATGAGAAACATGAATGCCAAAAACCTATACATCCAAAAACATAACCCTAGGAAATGAAGCGCCAAAAGTCATGTGGGCCTCGTTGGGGTAAGTTAGTGCATTAAATTATGGGGGTCGTAACTTTTGCATACGATCTCCGTTTTATGCATGTGATAGCCTGTTGGAAAGGTATTTTCGAGAACTACGCATTATGCCATGAAAATATATGTTGTATGCAACTTAACTATGGAAATACAAGAAACCATTGTTTAGATCCCCAAGATGGCCCTAGAAGTACATAAATATGTACTGACATGAAAACTTCCAAAATAAACCAGTTGGAATAGGTGGGTGACCACCAATATCCACCTGGATGTTGTGTATGGATTTAGGATATCCCCGTAATTGCAGAATACACAATTACAAAGAAATGTCCCCAATACAGAGAAACGTGTTGAACTAAAGACTGTCAAGATGAGCCAGTTGGAATTTGGAACAGGTGGGTGGCCACCAATATCCACCTGGATGAATCCTCCCCCCTTAGGAAGCAATGGTCTCCTTTGCATTGAGTGCTCGAGGAAGAGGGGAAATTGTTTTCTGAATCTGAATCTTGGTGAGTTGCGTGCCTTGTTGGAGAAGTTGTGTTTCTTGTTTTGTGGAAGGTCGTCACGAACCTATTGTTGGTGGGGTTCAATCTATTCCACCAACCTGTTGTCTCTGGACTTGATGGGGCATTGTGTAGGCACCATTGTAGGTGAAGAAACAATATCTTCTTTCTCTTCGACAATATGCTTTTGTTGGATAGAAGGTGATGAGGTTGCATTGGTTGTAGTGGCCTTTGATGCATCCTTTGAAGAGACTGTGAAGAGGATGAATTTTGTAGAATGAGATATTACCTTGCGGCACTGTTTTGGTGGAACAGTAATCAGAATTGCCTCTAGTATCCTATAGAGATGACCCCCTAGAGTAATAATGACACTATGGGGTCGAGATTCATAAACAACATGATGTTTCCACATATATGGTTGGCCCAAAATAACATCACAGACATCAAGAGGGGAAGCATCACACACTTCCTCATCATTGAAGGGTTGGATGCCATAGGACAAGAGACATTGTTGGTTAACACATAGATCCCATCCCTGGTGAAACCACCCAATGTTGTATGGTTGTAGGTGTGGTGTTGTTGACAACCCCAATTATTTGACGACCTTAGATGAAATGAGGTTCTTATGGAAATTGTTATCAACAATGAAATGCAACGGGGTCCCCTTTACCCACATATGTGAATGGAAGAGGTGTTCCCCCTCTTTAAGATCTACTAGTTCTTTTGGTTGAATTGTTGTAGTCACAACAATAACAGTGGGGTTTGCATCAATGACCTGTCTGTTTTCAATATTTTCTGGATCATATTCTGAATCAGGTTTCAACTCCTTGTCTTTTTCCTCGGCCACCAATGACTGTTTCAAGTGAAATTCATCAGTGTTGTGCTAGGGGATTTTGTGGAAGTCGCACCACTTCCCAGTGTCATTCTTTGTCTTTCCCTTACCCTTCTTGTCTCGTGTCTTGGGCTAGTTTTCTAGAGGTTGTTGGTTAGGGTTGTATTTACCATGCTTTGTTTTTTTTGGATTTGCAGACCCGAACTCCCATTTGTTCTTGTGCCTAAATTTCTGCTCGATTTTGACAACATATCGATAGGCAGGTTCCAATGATGATATGTTTAGGAAATACATTTCATTTTGGATGTACCTATGCAGAGCCCCATGGTATTTCAGAACCAGATGTCACTCAGAGTCTTTGATACCCAGCTTGGTGTGTAAGGTATGGAAAGTATTTGTGAACTCCAACATTGTTTGTCTCTTCTCTTGTCGCAATGCGGTCCATCTCAGGTACTGGTCTTCATAGTTATCAATAGGGTAGTATTGTTCCTTGATCGCATCCACACAAAAAATCCCAAGTGGGCTCAGCCCCATATATTCCATATTCCTCTGTGGAAATTTTCTCCCAGTAAGTTTCCCACCAATGTTTGACATGGGGGAGAGCCTTAAGGAGTGTGAAGGTGATCTTTTCCCTATTGGAAAAATTGTGAACAAAGAAATACCCTTCTAGTAGATTTAACCATTTTCTAAGGCATCCACATCTATTTGACCTTCAAATACGAGAATATCAAAATTAACTTGTACCTTGAAGGGAGAGGTTCCTCCAAAGTGGTAACTTGATGAAGATGCTCCTATTTCTATAGGCAGGTGTTGAAGAATGTGTGCAAAACTCTCCATCATTTTGTCCCTCTGTCGCACGAGAGCTTGCTCAAGCAATAGGTTAATAGAATCTTTTTCTCCGTCGTTTCTCTTTTCTTCCGCCATAGAGGGTTTCTTGGGTATGCAAGAGCGATTTTACTTAAGAGAGGCAATATTGAAACCCAACTTGATATACTCGTACCTCGACAGGGACATTCACTAAAAAACGATCAAGAGTAGTCTTCTCTGATACCACTGATCCGGATTATTTTTGAAACAAAATGAAAGCAGATATATTACAATGAAATACTCATAAAAATTGCCAGAAATAGAGAAATACAATAATACATAATTTGTATTAATGAAATAAATGTACATAGACTGTAAAAATACAAAGTGAAAGACTCGCTTGAATGATGGAAACTTTATCTCTTAGAAGAGTTGTGACGGCTATGCTCATTTGCAAGAAGATGATCATTACAATGAGTCTTTGAAGGCATTTTTATGATAAAAATGAATTCCAAAACCCTAGACATCCAAAAACCTAACCCTAGGAGATGAAGCGCCAAAATTCATGTGGGCCCCTTCGAGGTAAGTTAGTACATTAACTTCTCAAGGTCATAATTTTTTCATACGATCTTTGTTTTAGGCGTGTGATAGCCCGTTGGAAATGTATTTTTGAGAACTACGCATTATGCCATCAAACTCTACTCCAACTACATTTTGACTATGGAAAGCAAAGAAAACATTGTTTAGATCCCCACAATGGCCCTGGAAGTATAGAAAGATGTACTAACATGAAAACTTCCAAAATAAGCCAGTTGGAATAGGTGGGCGGCCACCAATATTCATCTGGATGTTGTGTAGGGATTTAGGATAGCCCCGTAATTGTAGAATCCACAATTACAAAGAATTTCCCCCATTACAGAGAAACATGTTGAACTAAAGACTATCAAGATGAGACAGTTGGAATTTGGAACAAGTGGGTGGCCACCAATATCCACTTGGATCAATATGTTGTCTTGTGCTCATTTTGGGTTGAATATCCTTGTTTATTTTCTTAAGAGTTGTTCTTGAAAAAGGGTGGCTTAAAACCTTTCTTCCTTTTCTCTTTCTTACCCTTCATCTCGTCATTCAAAGTATTTTGGAACACTGGCCTCCCTCTATTATATTCATAAATGTGCTTTGATCTCCTTATGGTCTCTTCCAAAGTTATGGGGTTATCATATTGTATCTTGTCACTGTAGAAGGAGGGTAACACACTAAGAAAACTTTGGATTTTGACCTTCTCATCCTTTATAAAGTCTTCATACTTCAACAAATCAAAGAATATCTTCTCATGCTCATCCATTGTCACACTTCCTAGCTTAAGTTCAAAGAAATATTTCATCTTCCTTTCATAGTAATGCGCAGACAAATATTTATCTTAGAAAAATACTTTGAACTTCCTCCATGAGACCTTCCTCTCATTAAGTTGTTTTTCTTGCTTAAGCTAATCCCACCACATGGTTGCCTTTCTTTGCAAGTGGTACGTTGCAATTCTTGTTTCTACCCTAGAGGGATAATCATGCAGATGGAAATATTTCCTCATTTCCAATAGTCATGCCTCAACTTATTCTCCCTTCCTATGCTCACCATTGAAAGTTGGTGGATTGATATTCCTGAGTTCACCTTGCAAGATGTCTCCCTAAGTCGTTCTCCTCCGTCTCTTGACAGGGGACACACTTGGGATACTTCCCAGTCCTAAATTTGCACGAGCTCTCCTAGTGGATTTTCCTGGGGAATGATGGTGCCTACATATACTCCTTGACTTCCTGCCATTCCCATGCTCATCTCTTCTGCTATGAGATATGGATGTTGTCACTTGTCTGGCACTAGTTGTTGGATTTGTGTCGGATTATTTATTGGCTTGCCTTTGCATCATATTCAAGATCTGTAGTATCTCTTCTTAATCTTTCATAATCTTTTCATTATGAACTCTATAGCTCTACACTTCTCTCTGCAGCATTTCCCATGCTGACATGTAGCCCTCTTAACTCCTCTTCATGATTGTAGGACCCTTGAGCATATTCCATGGTTGTAGTTCTCATATAGGAACCAAACTACCTCCATGTACCTCTAAATTCTGCAAGAAAATGTGCATGCAAACAATTTTCTATTAAACAAAATATATACACAATTTCGGAAAGAATGCATATATTTTTTTTTCTCTTTAATGCCACAGTCATCTTCTTTTGTGTTGGATGTAACTTAAATTGCCCACATCATTTTTATGGGTTTTTATATGGATCCTCCTCTCCAATATATTCCAACGACTTCTTTCTTTCTCAATTATAAGCTCTGAGCAAAAAGGTACAGTCATATGAATATTGCTAATTCACCCCTTTTGTGCACTTTTCACTTCGGTGCAATTAATCCCAGACACCAACTTTTGTCACTCGTAGAAGTAATATGTCAGGAATCAGATAAATTTTTGTATGAGACATAGATAATAATGATGATAGGGAATTCATAACAATTCTCATATTATCAGTTTGATGCTCCATTCAAAAATTACAACACTCTGGAAATGACAATGTTGTCCTTTTCACACATTTTTCAAGACTTGGGAATTTTTAGCCAAATTGGTTATCTCCCAAACCGCGCACTTTTGGAGAAACTTCACTAAACCAAAGTTGTCTGGCTTGATGAGTATACAAAATATTGAATAAATACATTTTCCAATTTTTCCATCTAGGGATCTGTTTCCTCCTCAAAAAATCCCTAAAATCCCTAAAAAGTGGCCTAGAATAGTGGATTTTGCCTTGTTCCAACATCCCCATTCCAAACCCCTTAGAATTTGTTCAATTCCTTCAGGATTATTTCTATGTATGCTATCTAGAATCTCTCCAATAATATCAACTTAATTTGGATCTCTACCAATGATCTAGAAGTTGATCTTTAAAAACATGTAATTTGCATTTTCTGGAAAATCATAGCATAATTGGCTAGTGACCCTCTCTGAAGCTTTTGTAGCCCTCAACACTACGAAAAACCCAAAATTTTTATCTCAATATGATTTTATCTACTCCAATTATTGCAAAAATACTTTTTTTGCTCTGAACTTGGTTTTTTATTTTTATTTTGAGACTATAGGACAATTTTTTCCTGTGTGGTATCCTCCTTCTCTTCTTCCTTTTTGAAGCTCCTGCACGCATCAATTCTGAATTATCCACCAATATTCAAAATGCACTAGATCCACAATGCACAACGCCAATATTTAGTGCACGTCTCGCACACCAATATTCAGTGCGCACAACTTGTTTTATTGTGCACCAACATTCAATGTGCATCGCGCACCAGTATTCAATGTGCACAACTTTTTATACCACACACCAATATCGAGTGCACACAACTTTTTATAGTGTGCACTAATACTCCTTGCGCACCACTAATTCTACTTCTGTGTGATGTGAATATTTAACGCACGCTACAATTTTTGCACCGCGCGGCACTAAATTTTAGTGCGCACACCACATGCACCACTATTTTCCATGCATCACCACTACTTAGCCCAAGAAAATATTTTATTCACTTGGCTAATCTTTTCATAATTTTGACTCGCGACCCTCATGAAGACTCCCGACTTGCCACTTCATGTTGATCTCTTGCTAATATAAGTTTGATGTTGAACCAGAAGCTTTGATACCATTCTATAATGTTCCCCAACTTAATTGAGGAACATTACTAGCGGAAAATACATATAAATTCAAAAAATTTCTTCTAATTAACTTTATGTAGATTATCAGCTACAAATTATACATAGATTTAGCCATTTCATACAAAGTTATTTAAATACATCTTCATCATGTCGACCAACATGAATATTGAATCATCACTAAGACAACCATGTGCACAACAACCTTTGTATTGTGCACGACAACTATTCGCAACGTGCATGCAACAAGCTTATTACTTCGCACAACAACTATTCCCAGTGCACGTGACGATTCGAGCACCATGCCAACATCTCACTGTTGTCACTAATAAATTTGACTCACAGATGAAATTAAGTACAAAATTATGAACAACATGACATTCAATCTCATGCAATTGTCCATACTAGTCAAACAGGTAAATGAAACTAATAAATTTCACCACAACAACATAAAATTCATTCTCATGCACAAAGTGAAGTGCGCAACAGTTAAACTCATAAATTAACACAGGAAAACAGATAAAAACTTATATATTTTTTTAAATTGTCAAGCAACCAACTTCTTGGGAAGGACATTCCACCCAACCATAGACTTGTTGTTCCAAATCTCAACAGCAAGTCACCCCCATGTCGGGGCTAGGAATCCACAAGAAAGGGGTGTCTTTCACAGTCCACTCACAACTCAATATCCATCAACCCACTAGTATTCTCCTACAACTATCCCAAAGTTCCTCCAGCTCTCTTCCTCTTCACATGTCCAACCCAAGGAATGTACCCCTTCATTGATCTCAATCCATTTGGCATCCCATTCGTTTATCAGGGTCTCTCTGGAACAAGTAACTAGGAATGTCTCTACTGGAAACACAAGGGAACTCACTGCCATGAAAACTACTAGCAACAACAACAACGTCCACTTGTTGTTACAGTGCAACTCACACAAGAGTTCACTCTTCAAGCATGGAAACCTAGCTCTTCAATATTCAGCTCCAATATGCTCCAACATGCTCAATAATTCACTTAGCCTTCTTTCTATTGGGATCATCCATGATGAGCTTCCATCTATAATTTTCCTACATGGGTTCTTTGGGACACTTTGGTTCTAAGATGGCTAGAGGAACAATAGGTAACTTGTCAAACAATGGAAATATGAGTTTCTTGTTGGAGGCCATCTTCTTCACATCTCTCATTTCTCTCTTCTAGGTTGGCATACTCTATATTGGTGTCAATGCCTACTAGAATCCTGAGAATGAATAGAATATATACGGAAATTTCATTTGCGTAGGTTCCCCACACATGGTACATTGCATCTTGGTCCAATAATCCATTAACTCACACATGTGAGGTACTTCCATCTCCAAATTTTGAGTCTACACTTGTATCTACAACGAAAAATGGTCACAAGTTAGAGAGCCTTCATACTAAGTGACAGATGTGTGGTGATGTGTGTTGGTGAAAATACATTGATTTCTTATTTTCCAAATATAATATAATATATCAATTCTAATTCAATGTCATGTTGCATGAAAAACAATGGTCTGGGGGAGATAATATCCCAACAAGGCATCCTTCTAGGTACTATTTTTCAATATCAAGGAAAGACAAATCATGAATTCTCAATTCTACGATGATTAAGTGTTTCAGAGTTTCAATCTTGACACATAATGGGAATCTGGGTTGCACAATTTCCAAATATTTCAAGAATTTCTTATGGCCAAACCTCCATGTAATAAGTACAAAAAAAAACATGTTTTTTTAGGTTTGAGTTGCCACTTCTAAATGAACTTCATATTATATGTGCATGTCTTCTCCTCTGATTCGGTTCTCCATACTTTATTAAGTGTGGCCTCAAGTCTAGGTCCATTTGAAAACCATATATTTGTACACATTGGTCAACTTGTATTTCATAAACCCTTTCTTTTGGTTCCATCTCCAATCTTTCCACCAATCCCTAATCCCTACTTGGCCAATATTAAGGAAGAGGTTTTCAAGAATCATACCCCAAACTTTTTCTAAAATGATCTTATTTGAAAGACCAAGAAAAAAATATGTCTTTGAAGCATATCAAGTCTTCTAGACTCTAGATTTATTATTATAAATGTCTCTTGAAGCTTGATCTCCTTTCTTATACAATCTCTTGGCCAAGAACCAAGGATCTTCATCCAAGGACCTTTCTTCCTAAACAACCACTTAGGAACACCATAGGCAATGGTCATTGAAGGAGAGTCCAAACCTAAGCAATTCACTTTTCCAAATCATATTGTGCTTGTTGGCTTGTGGTACTTTCCAAACAGGGATAATTTTAAGGATGAAAATTTATATTAAAATGTAGAAACCTGGGCTAATGTTACTAGTCCTTAATATGAAAAATGTAAAATGTAAAATGTAAAATGTTTGGAAATAGTTTTATAAAAATATTCAAATTTCTATGGATTTTATATAGTTTTTATAAATTTTTGGTGATTTTTAAGGTAAAATAATTTTATTCTATCGAATTTGGGCGCGAAACATTTTTAGAAAATGGAAAATCTTTTTTTTGGAAAAAACATGAAAAATTATCCGATTTGCAAAATTTAGCCCCTAAAATCATGTATGTTTCCAAATACTTTTGGGAACAAAAGTCCAAATGATTTATACAGGTCTTGGGGAGTTCAAAAGGCTCTAAATTTTTAGGTTACTCCATATCTTCTAACCATATGGAGCACCAAAGCTAATGTATTTTCTAAGCAGAAACTTGCATTATTTATTATCTTCTACACCTATAATGATCCATTTGGCACACATATATTGGTTTTGTGTTTAAGTGGATAAAATTTCCATTTCCGATTTCTCCTTTACAATGCAATGGAGGCTCTAACTAACCCTATGGAAGCATTTTCCATTGGAGTTGGCACACAAAAAATTTATTACAAGTTTATCAAACTTAGCATAGGCATGGGTTGATGGAAATCAACACGAGTAGTACACATGGGTAGCATCTATTACCTTGGTGCAAATTTGAAACTTCCCTACGAAGATAAAGGTTTAATAATACATTTATCAATTTTCTTCAAAACCCTTAACAACACTACTTCCCATAATTCCTTAGGGGAGGCTTTGAAGTAAAAAATAAAACCTAGGAATTTGAATACTTGCCCAAGTTATAGCCATGCGCGTCCTTGGCTTTGCAACTATTCAAGGATTGCATGTTGACTCTTTCAATAGATTGAGTTTTGTCCATTTGCAAAGGAATTTAAAGATAGTCCAACTAAGGGATTATTTTTTCTTAAAGAAACCCTTAGTTGAACTATCTTTTTTCTTAAGATAGTGTAGTCAAGCTTTGATTTGAGCTCACCTTTCTCTATATGACTCATCAACCTTCAATGATAGTTTCACCTTGGCCACGCTAGTTTGAAGTGGCTCACTAAAAGGGATAAGTTGCAACATCCTTAACACTTACCCCAAATATTATGTGATTTTCATGTGCTTCATGTATTTGAATATCATGACTTGTCATCCATATCCTCTCATAAAGGTGGTGAACATTATTTTGGAATCCTCCCACCAAATAATCCAACCTTTGTATCGACAGGATTGTGGGATAAGATTCCCCAAGTCCTCTTGATTGCTTCAATTCATTATTCATGTTTCAAAAGAGAGGTGTTGAACATGAACCTTATGTTTCATGGATTGATTATGTCAAGGTCTCAAGAGAAGGAAAACATGACTAGGTAATGATCATATAAGGTGACTCCTCTTGGCACTTGAACTGGCCTTCTATATTCATGCTTGAAAACAAATTACTCAAACAACATTTTAGGATTGTCTCTTTAACATTTGGAAAGGTGTAAAGTAAAAACTTGTACTCAATAACATCAATGAAGGGGGAGATTAATATATTAGCTTGCAATTGTTCTTCTAGAGAATTCTCATGGACTCGTGATTGAAACAAATCTCTATGTCATGTTCTTACCTTTTCATCTGGTGTTGTGCTAATTTGATGAATGAAATATATAATAAACTCTTCATATTTTATAATCCTAACCATTGGTAAGTATTACACTAAGATAGTATCTAATGTTCCAAGCCATTTAAATATTTTCATGAGTTACTCTTCTTCTCTTCCATTTGAAGGAAAAAATTCACCCATCTTAAAAACCAATGTACTTTTTTCCAATCTCTTTTATCATTTCTAGAAATCAGTAAACAACAATAGATGGATTTCCTTAGAGGTTTACAAAAAACCAACAAGGGAAATGAATATCTTCTGATAGTCATGGTTCACTTTAGAAAAATTGTCATGAACCATGTGAAACATTATTATAAGTGTGTGGTGCATAATGTGAAATACACTTCAATTTTTAAAGCATGTTGATCTATAAACCAACTTGAGTATTCCAATGGTTATCTCTCCATAATAGATCTAAAACTTACTTCTAATATAGTGAGCCTATGCTCGACTACACTAATATTTTCTTATATTTAGTGATTTGATAAATATATAAAACATGTCATAAGGATTATTTAAACTACTTTGAAATTAAAACCAAAGAATAGTAGAAACGATATAGAATGGAATACCATTAACACAATATTTACCCTAGAGAAACCCATATGGGTAAAAACTCCAAAAAAATTAAGGAATATGATTTTACTCTTATATAATGAAAAATACAATGCAAATTACATAGACAACTAAGTTCATTGTGGAGCTATGAGACAATATGGCATACTTTAGTCCCATATATATATCCATTTCTTCTCTATTTTGTTATCTCCACACTCCTCTTGGAGATTGCTTTTCTATGGAACATAAAATTGCTATAATAGGAATTGAACCCTTTTCCCTCCTTCCATATATGATATAACACACTTTATTGGTTATTAGGGTTAGGGTTTTGCAATCTTTTGATGCTTCTAGAAATATTTAAATTATTCCATATATTAATAACAACACATAAGTGGGATATTTGTCATAGTGGGTAAAAAACCCAAAGAAAAAGCTACACTTCTTAGGTGATATGGATGGATAGGTATGAGGAGGAGTTGGATCACTCACTGGATCCAACAGAGGGTCAACATATTTGGTCGATGCCAGGTGTGCATCCTCCAAAGTTTATGTAGGATAGAGCCCCAAGGCAAGAGGGGTGGAATCAATTGTTTCCTCACTGCGAACGTTTTCACCTGACAACATGGATTTTCTGGTCGGTTCATTTTCATTTTTTTCGCCCTATTCTCTCTTTTAGATTTAGGGGTGGGTTTAGGGTTGGATGACAGGCCCATCTCCTCGGGCACTCTTACTCTGGAAACACAATGGCTCTTGTAGAGGGTTTTTGTAGTGGATTGTACATATCATGGAGGTTTTTACTTGATGTTGTCCTGGAGTTCAGAGCCTAATGGAGTGACATATCTGATCCTAGTTGATAATAGTTTCTTTGCGGTGGAAGTTGGAGGTTTGTTGTTGTTGAGCATCCCCGAGGGAGGGCTATAGGAGATTGGCACCTATGCAAGTATCACCCTTGACCAAAGCCTTCTTTTCTCTAGATAAAATGAGGCTTTGTCCCAAGCTCAAGAGGGTTTCTTTGCTTCACTATTATATATATCTCCTCGGTGTCGTAATAGTGGGGAGGCAGGGGATGAAACTCAAGCACCTGCAAGCTCTAGAGGAAAGGAATTGGTGCCAGAAGATATTGGACCAGAGGTGGTAGCTACTCAGTCAGCGAAGTGAGGAAGAAACTGAAGTGTATTAGATTAACTCGCAAGGTATTAAACCTGGTTCTAGGAGATGATATCACAATGGACCAGGTGTTGGAATTGGTAGAATTGGTTGTGGTAGGAAAGGCAAGAGGTAGAGGTTTTAGTGCAAAATTTATTAATGAATGGGTGGCAAAAGCTTGGTCAAATACCTTGGAGAATCTCCCTACTGTCAAAAACCTAGCCAAGGGATGGATCTTATTCAATTTTGCAAATACGGTGGATATCGAGAAGGTCCTTAAAACCTCATGGAGTTTGGATTCCACACTAATGTTGCTCAAAAGATGGACACCTATATTTGATGCCAATAAAGTAAGGATGGATGTGGTACCCATATGGATGTGTTTGTCGGGTGTCTTGGTTCAGTTGTGGATGAAGGCATGCTTCCACACTCTGGGGAATGTGTTGGGGACCTTTCTAGAGATGGATCTGTCATTCCAAACAATGAATGTGATGTTAATGGCTAGAATATTGGTTTCTCTAGACTTAAGAGGTGGATTGGTGGAAGAGATGAACTTAACAACTGGCGGAAAGGAATTCTACCATAAATTAGATTATGAGGGTATCCCATTTTGATGTCGACGTTGTCACACTCATGGACATGTGGCTAGCCAGTTCCATCTACCATTTCATGGGCAAGGTGGGAGTGCTCAAGATAAGACAAATAAAAAAAGGGTGGCAAGCAGGAATGCAGAGGAGAAGAAAGAGGCTTCAAGAGGAGACAAAAGACAATTGTTGGAAGGCCACTCGCAGGGGATAAAAGGCAATTCAGAGAGAACAAAGCTTTTAACTCCAACAATGCTAGTCAATATTTTGGAGTTTCCAAGATTGGATGACACACTTGCATCGTATCGATTGGCTCAATAGAATGTGCGACAAGGTCTCTTTACCTAAATGGGTATGCCTCTCTCTCCCCCTCCTTCAATAAATTTTTTGATAAACTATCTTACTCTTTTGGGTAAAGACTAGCCAAATACTCTCAATAATCCTGCTTTCCCCACCAGGTTATCAATTCCATTCTCCTTTCCTCCTCCTGGTCTTTCTATTGTCGAGTGATCCCTAGGTATAGAAATCCCCTTGGAGTCCCTTTCTATTATATCTGTTGAGACTACATCCACCAAGGATTCGGAGGATGATGCCATAATCTATCATCTCTGGAATAGGCCTACAATGGCAAGGGGAGAACCCTCTAGAATAAGGGAGGGATTGGGGAAAAACCCGACAATCCCTACTGGGGGGAAAGGACAGGGGAGAAAATCACATCTCTTGTGGGCCAAGAACATGGATTTAATGGACATAGAAGAAGGTCCACAATTGTCTATCTATGGGGAACTTAGAGCATAGAACACCCGGTAGGGGGACCAATATGAAGTTGATCTCTTTCAATTGCAGAGGGGTAGCCAACCCCTCAAAAAAATTGTCTTTCCATAGGCTGGAGGAGACCAATCAACTTGATATTATGCTCCTCCATAAACACTAGGAGAGGAATAAACCATCACGACCACTATGGATTCTATATTTAAACAATGGAGTTTTATTGGTGTTAATGCAAGGGGGTGGTCTGGGGGGTTGGCTCTTCGATGGAACATTAGATCAATAAAATTAAAAATTTCCTAGGGTTTTGAGTCAGGAATTGGGGTGAGGGTTATGTCGGAATATTTAGGCATGGAATTTAAAATCATCAATGTGTATGGACCGAAATTTGATAACGTGCCTTTTTGGGAACCCCTCTTAAACAAGGATTTTATGCAAGAAAATGACCTTATTAAGGGGGAGATCTGAACTTCTCTATGGGGGATGAAGATTCTTGAGGGGCCAAGGTGAGACCTAATCCATTAACGTATTGTTTTACCTATATTTTGGGTGATAAGAAGATGGTTGATGTTGCCCTGATAAAGCTCAGACCCACTTGGAGGAATAAGAGGGTTAGAGAAGACTGGATTTCCAAAAGGATTGATTGCTTCCTGGTATCTAAAAAATTTAGTAGAACCCCCCTCCACATAATTCAATGGGTGGGAAGTGTAGATGAGTCAGACCACCTCCCTATTCTAATGGAACTAACAAGAGATGCAAAAAAACTACCCAGCCCTTTTAAATTTAATTCGGCCTGGTTAAAGGAGGACGATTTCATATAAGTAGTCAAGAAGAATACGATACCCTATGCTCGAGGAGCAGGTATCCCTGCTAGGGTACAATTTGCAGAAAATTTAAAAAGGGTTAAAAAGGATATGATTGAGTGAGCTCAACTAAAACACAAAAGAGATGAGCAAGAACTACGTGTTGTTGAAAAAACCCTGCAGGAAACCTACAATTCTGAAGGAGGGGGCTTCGCAAATCCTAAATCCAGAGAAGCTTTGTTGAATCTTGAAAAGTGAAGAAGACAATTATTGGAAGAGAGGGAAGCAATGTGGCATCTAAAGAGTAGGGCATTGTGGTTGTAGTGTGGGGATGAAAACACAAAAAAAAATTAGGCATTTGCAAAAGGTAGAAAAAACTCAAATACTATATGGAATATCCTTAATAGTGAGGGTAGGGAAGTATCCTCTTTTGAAGGGATGGCACAACTTGGGAAGGCACATTTTTAGAATTTGTTCAAGAAAGATGAGCGGGCCTCCATAGCAGAGATTGTAAGAATGGCCCTCATGGTTGAGGTCACTAAAGACAAGCTGAAGGTGGTACTCCATAGTTTTCAAAAAGACAAAATCCAAGGGCCGGATGGGTGGAAAATTGAATTTTTTATTGGGTTCTATGATCTTATCGACCTGAATATTTAAAAGTGCATGGAGGAGTCCCGCAAGGCAGGACACATACATGCCCTTCTCAATGCCACCTTCTTAGCCCTTATCCCTAAGACAAATGAACCTTGCTCTCTGGAGGATTTCAGACCGATATCCATGTGTAATTGTATCTACAAGGTGGTATCAAAGATTATTGCCAAAAGAATAAATTATATCCTCTCTGAAAATATCTCAAGGGAACAATTTGGTTTTCTTGAGGGAAAACAAATCCATGAAGCCATCGAGGTGGCCCAGGAAACTATACATAGTATGAAAATGAGGAATATTAAAGGGGTTGTGCTAAAAATAGACCTATCCAAGGCATATGACAGGGTAATCTAGCTATATACCAGACTCTTACTTACTAAGCTAGGGTTTGAGGTTCCTTTTATCAATTGGGTGATGAGCTTCATTACAACAACCTATTTTTTGATCCTCATTAATGGGGCTACCTCCCCGTTCTTCCATGATGGACGTGGAATCGAAAAGGGGTGTCCCCTCTTTGCTCTTCTTTGTTTGCTAGTGGGGGAAGGACTAAGCAGGGATATTGCAGATGCAAAAAGAAGAGGGGACTTTCAAGGCATAACTATCTCCCCCACTTTAAGGATAACATATCTACTCTTTGTAGACGATGTGCTCCTTTTCTGCAGTGGTTCTAGGAGGGATGCATATTCTATAAACAACATTATGGGACTTTTTGGCCAAGTAAAAAGAATGCAGATAAATGAGAGGAAATCTACCCTCTCAGTCCATAATATGGAGGAAGAAAACACTATCTATAATAGAGGTTTCTTCCCTTATGATCAAAAGGATATGGATGTAGGTATAAAATATCTTGGCTTTCATATGAAGAGAAATTGCTATAAGAAGGAGGACTGGTAGTGGATGATGGAAAAACTAGAAAAGAGGTTAAAAGTTTGGAGCTTTGGATGGCTTTCTAGAGCAGGAAGAATTGTACTAGTGAAGTCTGTGTTGGAAGAAATTCATGTATACTAGATGTCTTTGGCATGGATACCTAAGGGAGTGCTTGAAAAAATACGAAGGATCAAATTCAAATTTCTATGGGTTGGCACTCATGAATAGTTTGTACTACCTTGGGTAAGATGGGAAATGTTGGTTGTACCCAAAGCATTAGGAAGATGGGGTTAAAAAAACATTTTTCTCTTCTCCAAGGTGTTGTCAGAAAAATCAGGTTGGAAGTTGATCACGTCAGAGAACCTTTGGAAAAATGTTTTTGTGCAAAAAAATATCCAGTTGAGTACAATAAAGGAATGGATCAGAAGAGCAGAAAAAAATACCATGAACTGCTCAATAATCTAGAAAGCGGTCCTGAAATTGTTCCTGATGGTTGAAGAAGGTCTTGCTTGGGAAGTAGGAAATGGCACAAAGATCCGAATTGGAACTGATCCTTGGCCTAGTAATGGGGTCTCCCATATTCTATCTAATGAGTTAATATGACAACTACATGCAAACAGATTGTATTACATCAAACAGGTAGCTGACCAATGATGCACTACCATATGGATACATGAATGGAAGGATTACAAGAAGGCAGGCTTAGACAAATATTTCTCTGTTCAATGAATAGCTTATACCTAAGCACTCAAAGCTGCCCATATTCAAATTTTGGAAAGGAGAGATGAATTGGTCTGGAAACATGAGACCCATGGTAGCTACATCCCAAGATGGGTAACTATATCCAACTAAATGTTGATTTGCATCACAAAGAGCCCTTATGGTGGTGGAGGGGTCTATGGAATCTCAAGCGTCCTTTAAAGGCACGACTCTTTATGTGGTGTGTGATTGCAAAGAATATTCCTACATGGGATAGAATGAAACGTCGAAACATGGAGGGACCAGATTGGTGCTTCCTATGTAAGAATGATGAGGAATCAATCCCTCATTTATTTCTTTTCTGTCCATTTGTGAAACAAACCTAGATGGAATGTGTCATATCTCTAGGGAAAGAATGTTCTTGGGAGGGGAATTTAGTGGAGGAGGCTTGGAAGACATGGAGCATAAATACAACAAACCGAAATATCAAGGCCCTTCCGTTACTCATTATTTGGGGAGCTTGGTTATCTATAACTGCTTCTGTTTTTCAAGATAGAAACTCCAATCCCAGATATTATTGCAACTCAGGGGATAAACATCCTCTCTCATTTCCCCCAAGACAAAGGGACTTCACTTGTAAGGTTCGTTCAACAAGAACATGTGGATTTTTCGAGACGTTGGGCCTACTTTGATGGAGCCTCACAAAATAGCAATGCCCAATGTGGAGAAGGAGTAGTTCTCCATTTATCAAATGCTCACTCTTTTAAATTGAAAATGGGATTGGGACCTGAGACTAACAATTATGATGAACTAATGTCCCTAAAAGTACTTCTCCTATTTGTAGGTGAAAAGGGAGTAAAGATTTTGCAAATATTTGGGGACTCAATGATAGTTTATAAAATGGACCAGGAAAACGCAGAAATGTCATAATATTCAGCTCCTTTCTTTTCTTGAAGAAGTATTCAAGATTTTGACACCTTTGATTCTACTTCTCTACAACATGTTTACACGAAATTTAATGAAGTGGCAGATAAACTCTCTAAGGAGAATGTACAACTGGATTTTGGGAGATGGATGATTATAGAAGATAAATAAGGTATTCATTATGAGTACTTCCATAGGCCTTTCATTGAGCCTTTGGACATGGAAAAAAATTCTCCATAATTTGTTAAATTATTCTCTACTACAACATCAGTTTTGTACTGGTTATCCTTATTGTTTTGATATGTCAGTTTTATATATTGGTTATAATTGGATGATTCTATTACCCTTCTTAGACATGAGACAACTCACGGATTCGACCACTCAGGGGTTGGTATAGATACATGGGCTGGTTTTTTTTGTTTTAATGTGCAATGGGGTGGTTTTTTAGTCCCAATATGTGTACTTTTTTATGTATTTGGGAGGTGGTAAAATGGTTACAAACATGCCCATGGGGGCTTGTTTATGCGGTTTGTATTTTTTGGGGGATATTTTTATTATTGGTCCCTCTCCATAGGGTCGATATATTTTTATTATTTTTCAAGCTTGCGGGCTAAATACATGCACCAACATGTATTATACAAAATGTAATTTTTTTGTTAATAAAAATTTACGACTTTTTCCAAGGGAAAAAAAAAAACACATAAGTGAATCATGGGGCATTGAAATATTTTCTTCCACATGTGCCTTCAATTGAAAGTTACCTTGATGGGGACATACATTTCACATATGAAATCTATTTGGGATGCTCCTTTTATTTTTTATAAATCTCCCAATGAGTAATACATGGTTTCAAAACCATCATGCCATTTTGACCCTATTTTGATGCCCAAAAATTCCTTTTAAGGCTCCAAACCAAAGGATTTTTAATTCTGGTTCATTAGTGTGATTTTCAATATCTAAACCAAAGTGCCCCTTACAAACCCCAAATTATATTTTTCCCATTTCAAAGCATAAAAAAAAAACAAATATTAACTACATGAATCCACTTTGAATCACCCCTCCCCATTGTGGGTGTCTCTTACAAAGAAGACGATGAAACAATTTCACAACTTTCTCCCTAGAGTACCATTAGGCCTTGGATGGTAGTTTCCCTTTCAATCCTACTTGCCAAAGTTGTTGTTGACCCCTTCTATTCATTTTGATATTATTGTGTAGAATCATCTTTTACGGTAATTATTCATGTGTATCTAGTGTCAAATCATTTATGGAAGGTCATACTTTGACCTCTTCATCCTTGTCAATCATGGATGGCTTGCATATTTTCAATTTATATAGATTTATTGCTAAATGAATGTGGATGTAAAGAAAAAGATGTAATATATGGCCATTATTTCCTAGCTACTCCAATAATTTGAAGGGTCCATATCTCAAAATTTTCATTTTCTTCCTTAGTCCCTGCAATCTTTCCTTCTTCAAGTGAATGTTAAGAACCAAATATCAATATAGCATAGAAAAACCTAAGAATAAGTACTCAATGCCTTGAAAAAGAGAGAATTTCAGATAATAAGTCTCTTCGAGGGGGCAACCTCCTTATACACCACATAAATGTCCAAATACAAGATGATTCCAAATGAAAATGTCTCATTGGTATATACAAGAGACTAGGAGGTACAATTACAATTAATGGACCCAAGCTGACATAAATAAAATAACATTACTAATGTAATATGCCCCAATTAAGGGGTAATGTACCACTATTTAGGGCTTAACATGCCCCTCCCCTTGAGACAAGTGGTGTCCACAATGCTTGAGTAACTCTGGATGCTTCTGTATAAAATATTCATCTTCCCAAGTGGAATATTCAGACGGTAGTTTCCTCCATTTAATGAGATACTCTAAAATGGATCTATTCCTCGGCTGGCGAATTCTTGTGCCAGTGATGGCTTCAAGCTCCAATATGATTTTTTCTTCCTCGTCAAGTTTCGACAATATAGTTTGAATTGGGATCTTGTCACCTATAACCTTCTTTAAGCATGAACATGGAAAACTAGGTGTACTCGTGAAGATGCAGGCAACTCCAATTTGTATGCCATAGTACCAATCTTTTGCAACACCTTATAAGGGCCATAGTACTTCGGTGATAATTTATTATCCTTCGTGGCTTGCTTGAGGGACATTTGTTTGTATGGTTGTAGTCTTAAAAACACCCAATCCCCTACTTCAAAACTTATTTCACTATGATGTTGATATGCTTATTATTTCATGCGATTTTGTGCCATAGTCAGGTTGTCCTTTAAGATTTGGAGAACTTGTTGTTGATGTTCGATGTGATCTTCCACTGCTTGAACCTTAGATTTTTCTTTTAGAGAAGAACTGGTGGAAGGAGGGTGGTATCCATAGAGTGCCATAAATGGTGTCATTTTTGTTGCAATATGAAAGGAAGTGTTATACCACCATTCTTCTAAGGGTAACCATTTGAACCATTATGTTTGTTTATCATAGACAAAGCAACGAAGGTAGCCTTCCATACATTTGTTCACTATCTCAGTTTTTCCATCAGATTGAGGGTGATAGGATGAACTATGAGCCAATTGAGTACCCAAACAAGAAAATAATTATGTCCAAAAATTTCCAGTGAAGATGGGATCTCTGTCACTTACAATAATATTTGGGCTTCCCTGTAGCTTTTGAACTGTCTCCATGAATGTGGTGGCAACTGTACTGGCTTTGAAGGGATGAGAGAGTGCACAAAAGTGTGTGTACTTAGTCGATCTATCAACAATCACCATGATGACACTCTTTCCTTTAGACTTTGGTAACCCTGTGATGAAATCCATGGAAAACTCCTCCCAACACTCACTTGGGATGGCTAATGGATGTAAAAGACCCGGGGTATTAATTGTTTCCACCTTCTTTAGTTGGCAAACCAAACATTCTGCCACAAACCTTTGAACATCAATTTTAAGGCCGTCCCAAAAAAAATCCTTCTTGACACTATGGTAGGTTTTCAAAAATCTTGAGTGCCCTTCTACCGGAGAGGTGTGCAATTCCATTAGTACCTTTTTTTTTAGTTGGGAGTTCTTACATAAATATAAGCGATCTTTGTACCATAGTGAATCATTTTTCCATGTAAATGTATCTAATGCACTGGAATCCTACTGCAACCTTTGAATGAGAGTCCACACATTTTCATCATTCTTCCATTCATCCATTGCTTCTATTATCCAATCGGGTTGGATGATCGAGATAACACAAAGAAAGGCCTCAACATCTTCATCCTTTCTT
>ML835739.1:44425-57439 GCA_009831015.1 Picea engelmannii | reverse complement strand
ATTTTCACTGAAATTCTATTTAAAGAATCTAATCTCCGGTTAAGCATTTTTAATGTGTATGCTCCTATCGCTCTCTCCGAGAAGCAATATTGTTGGAACTCCCTAAACGATCATATGGTAGACTCTCATCTCAATAATTATATTGTAGCAGGTGATCTTAACTTAACCTTTTCCTCCCTTGAAAAAAGAGGAGGAAATGTGATTAGAGATCTGTCGAGGGAGTGGGTGGAAGATCTTATAGCTGATTGGGATCTGGATGATATTAAGCCTGTTAAAGGGAATTACACTTGGACAAATAGAAGGCTAGGCCGAGGACATATTTCTGCCCGTCTTGATCGGTTTTTGGTCCAACAGTCCCTTCATCTTCAAGGGATGGATCATGTTTCTTCTATTATAGCTTTCAACGCTTCTGATCATAAGCCTATAACGCTCTCCTTTGTCAAAGATAAAAATATGGGGCCTATACCTTTTAGATTCAATCCCTCTTGGATCTCTATGGACGGTTTCTATGACATTGTAGCTCTAGCCTCGCACACTAATGTTAGAGGGTCAGCTTTCCAAGTTTGGGAAGAAAAGCTACGAATCTTGAAAAAATCTCTGAAAGATTGGGCTAGACAGCATAAGACGCCAAAGCAGCAAAGGCTTGAAGCTGAGAAGGAATTGGAAGACTTTCATTTCAGATCAGAAGGTTATCTGGACCAACCTACGAAGGATAAAGAATTACTTCTTTACAATAAGTTGCATGATGCCTGTAGACTCGAAGAAAGTTACTGGAAAATCAAATCAAGAAACCATTGGCTGCAGGAAGGGGACAAAAATACCAGGTTTTTTCAGAAACAAGCTGAGATAAGAAATCATTTTAATTCGGTTCCTAAGATTGAACATATGGGAAATCAGCTCACGGCCTTTGATGAAATTAAAAAAGCAGCTCATAACCATTTTAAAGAGATATATTCAGAGTCATCTCCTGAACTAAATCTCAGCAATATGGAAATTCTAGATCATATCCCTTCGCTAGTTTTAGCCCAGTCCAATGGTCTACTTATGCACCCTATCTCTCTGGAAGAAATCAAGTCTGTTGTTGAATGTATGAGCCCTGATAAAGCACCCGGGCCAGACGGGTTTACTGCATGGTTTCTCATCTCTTGTTGGCCAATCATCCACAGGGATCTTCTGAAAATGGTCAAGAAGTCTCAATCATGCAATAAAATTGGAGGAGGAACTAATTCCTCTTTTCTAGCTCTCATTCCTAAAGAAAAAGGAGCTTCATCCTTTGCAATATTTCGTCCGATTTCTCTTTGCAACATTGGATATAAAGTTATCATGAAGGTTCTAGCCAACAGACTGAAAGCTCTTTTGCCGGGCATTATTCCTGAGAACCAGGGAGGATTTATCCAAGGAAGGCATATTTCTGACAATATTGTCCATGTTCAAGAAGCTATTCATTCTAGCATCAACAGAAAGGAGAAAGGTATGGTAATTAAATTAGATTTGACTAACGCCTTTGACAGGGTTCGACATGCCTTTTTGTTTCATGTAATGAGAAGATTTGGATTTGAACCTGGAGTTCTCTCTTGGGTTAAAGCCTGTATAAGCGCGCCCTGGATCGCCCCCCTGGTAAATGGAAGAGCAGCTGAATTTTTTCAGGCCTCACGGGGTCTGCACCAAGGGTGTCCCCTTTCTCCCTTGTTGTATACCATTCAAGCCGCCGCTCTTAGCTTTCTATTGGAACACAGTAGAACCCATCAAGTTCTGCTAGGTCTAAGGATCGTTAGGGGGGTCAAAGAAGTTAATCACACTCAGTTTGTTGACGACACTCTTCTCCTTGGAGGAGCGAGCCCAAATGTGGCAAAAAAGTTCAAGTCGATTCTGGATGACTATCAAGAAGCTTCGGGAAGCCTAATTAACTATGCCAAGAGTCAAATATATAGCTGGAATTGCTCCCTGATTGAATTGCATAATTTGGCTCGAATTGTGAAAATTGAAGGTAATTACTTATGGACAGATTTCACTTATTTGGGAATCCCAATCTTCAAAGCAAAACCGAAAGTCTCCAGTTGGGGCCCGTTGATTGAAAAGCTGCAAGCAAAAATCAAAGCATGGGGAGCATCTTGGCTGAACTTAGCAGGGAAAACTGTGCTCCTTAAATTTGTTCTCGCTAGTATGCCTGTCTTTCAAGGCTCTCTTATTCTAGCCCCAAGTACAGTTCTTGGCAAAATTGAAGTTCTCCTACAGAGATTCCTTTGGAAAGGGGGAAAGCATAATGAAAATAGACTCCCTCTGGTTAACTGGACAAAGGTCACAGCTCCCTTGTTGGAAGGCAGGCTACAACTTCGAGACCTTCGTGCTCAAAATTTAGCCCTGGGAGAAAAGCTACTCTGGAATATGGTCACCGGGAAGTCAACATGGAGTAAGCAGGCTCTCTAGAAGAAATATTTCTCCGGATCAAGACTTCGATGTTTGGAAAAGAGTCTGAAAGCTATTAAGGGATATCCCTTGTTCTCCCTTTGTTCTAAAGCTTTGAACTTATTCTCTCAAGCTCTTACTTGGTCCCCGGGAAATGGTAAGAAAATCAGGATTTGGGAAGACTCCATCCTCGGACATCCCCCACTTGGGACCCTGGAAGGAATGGAAGGGATAAGGAGACACCTCTCAAGTACCGGGAAAACTATGTTATCAGCCATTTCCAGATGGACTTTGGATGACAAACAGCTATGGGAGGGATGGGAAATACCGGACTGTCCGTCTCATTTATTAAATGAACAGTCTTTGCTTTTCCATTGTTTGCAGGGGAAATCTCCTATAGATAATCATCTGAAGGATGCTAGAGGTTGGGGATCCAAATCTAGGCTCTATTCAGTAGCTGAAGGGTACAAATGCATCAAGGCTATTCCCCATGTGCCCTCTTCTCCAGTGGTGTGGAAGTTTGTCTGGTCTATTAAATCCCTTCCCAAAGTTGATCATTTTACTTGGTTATTGGCTCATAATAGTGCTCTTACAGCTGAAGTTCTGCGTCAGAAAGGCTGGGAAGGCCCTTCCCGATGTCCATTCTGTTTGGCTGATGAAGAGACAACCTCCGATCATTTTACTTGGTTATTGGCTCATAATAGTGCTCTTACAGCTGAAGTTCTGCGTCAGAAAGGCTGGGAAGGCCCTTCCCGATGTCCATTCTGTTTGGCTGATGAAGAGACAACCTCCCATCTTTTTCTCTCCTGCCCCCTTCGCCCAAGAAGTCTCGGCCCTTATGACCTCCCCTTGGTCAATTTCTCTATAGTTTGAAGAGGTATCTTCTCTTTTCAGTAATTGGGCTCTTACCTCCCATGTTTCCTCACATTCGAAGGACCTTTTAGGACTCTCTTAGTTGATTCTGCCAAAATTTGTATGCTGGAAACTTTGGCTTGAATGAAACAATAGGATTTTCCGTGGTGTCTGCTCTAGCCCCCCTCAGGTAGAGGTAAAAATTAAAGCTTTGATGGGTGACTATCTGCGCGCTCAGCCTGCTAAATTCATTTGTTCCCCTCTCAATTCCTTGGAAGAATCTTGGTTCCTCCCCCTGAACCCAGGTAAATTTTCAACGTCAGGCCAGGACCCCAAGTTGTAGGCTTGAGAAATCAGAAAGAATAACATTGAATTCCTGATATGGAAAAAAAAAGTAGGAAGACATCTGCTGTTTTTTTATCGTGCTTCAAAAGGGAATCCAGGGAAGGCAGGAGGAGGAGGGGGGATTTTTGATCCCAGAGGAAATTTGATTCTGAAGTTTTCCTAGGGCTTAGGATTGGAAACCAATAATGTGGCAGAGGCTCTTGCGTTATGGAAAGGACTGAACCAAGCCTCGCATCTGGGAATTACTGACCTAACGGTTGTGGGGGATTCTAGATTGATCATTCAAGCGATCATCACTCGAAATCTTCCGCCCTCCTGCCATCTGAAGCAATTGATGAAACGCATTCTAGCTCTGCTGCCAAAGTTCTGTGATATTGGATTTTACCATGTTCTTCGTACTCATAATGGAATAGTGGATCAAGATGCTAATGAAGCCGTCTCCTTAAGCAAGGGATCTCTTAAACTCAATAATGATCTTAGTCTCTGTCTTTTACCCTAGGTGCACTGCCTCAAATGATCTCAGGAGCGATCTGTGCTCTTTTGGGGGAGTTCTGAACATGGAATGGATAATTTTCAGGTGGAATCTGTTAATACATTTGCATAGGTTGTTGAGCAAGGGATCGAGCGATTATATGGCATCCACCGAAGGCTTAGGTACCTCCTTTTAGGACTCATGGGTAGGAATGGAGGACAGGATTACAACTATCCATACAAGGGTCCGACGCCTTTGCCAAATTCTTCAGAAGCTAGATGAGAGGGAAGACAATCGTCTGGAGGAGAATGAAACTAGGATGTCTGAGAAAATTGACACTCGGCAAGCCAGGATCCACAAGGAAGAGACTGAGGTGTGTAAGATTTATGAAGGGAAACATAGGTACAAGGGAGATCAAAAGTCGACATATGTTGCTGTTAATTAAGTTGCTCGGGCTCTGGATTCCAGTGTTTGGTTGCTGTTTGGTGTTAACTCCAGTGCAAGACTGTATAAGCCTGATTTATCACTACAGGCTGTTAGTTTTTTGGCTATAGGAAAGATCTACTTTACTTTCAGGCTTTTAAGATGTAAACCTTATGTGGCTCAGCCACTGTTTTTTATTAAATAAAAAACCTACTCGTTACTGTTAAAAAAAAACAATATTATTAATATAATAATGTTATATTATAACAATTTTATTATTATAACAATATTATAATATAACATTGTTATATTAAAACAATACAATAATAACATTGTTATAATATAACAATGTTATTATTATAACATTATTATAATATAACAATGATATATTATAACAATATTATAATATAACATTGTTATATTAAAACAATGCAATAATACCATTGTTGTAATATAACTTATAGCAATGTTATAATATAACAATGTTATATTATAACATTGCTATAATATAACAATGTTATATATACCATTGTTATATATATATTTTGTAAGTAAGAGTATTTTATTCATATATAAAGGGCCTCCAAAAACAAAACCAGAGTTACAGAATGTTTAGAATTGTCGTGCTGTAATAACTGAATTGCCCCAAGGGGAAACCAGTTCAGCCAGTCGGTGTTATGGTCTACATGTCTATCAAACTAGTAAAACTGTAAATAGAGCTAAGAGTAGTAAACTAAAACATGAGTAGAGTCTCCATAAGGGTCATACATTTGGCTTATAATCCGACCAAGTGGCATGGGTTGCCTTATTCCAGAGATCTTCTTCGATAGGTGTTTCTCGCCATTTTATCTGTGTGTCAGCATCCGCATTATCCACTACTGCTGCAGCCTCCCCATCCACGTGCATGGCTTGCCCCAAGTCGCCACCTTCCGCTGGAAGCTCCTATTCTCTCCTACCAAACATTTCTGCTGGGACATGCTTGGCTTGCGTTGTTGCTCCTTGGAAGGTGGAGAGGATATGGAGGAGTGCAGAGGCCTTCCCATCCAGTTGTTGCAGTCAGAATTGTAGATCATCCATGATCTGCCGGAGCTCGAAGACCAGCCCATAAAGAATGCCCATGATGTCCTGCATTTGCTCGTATTGGATGGAGTCGGAGATAGAATGTGGAAAATGTGGTGCCTCCAAGGGTGGGCAAATGTGAAATGCTTTTGAAGCCAACACAGGTGCGTTGGCTGGGAGAAGTGGAGGTGCTTCAGGAGGCGCCCGAGAAGTGGAGGCCTTGTCCAGGATGGGCTCCGAGGGTAAGCCGAGCGAGCTGTGCATAAGAACCAAACCTTTAAGTTGGGAAGAGGTGGCGAGTAGTTCCAGTTCAGGTTGTGAAGAGTGCGACGAGTGCAAGGAGTGCGAGGAAAGCAAAGATTGGGAGGGGGATAGGCGTCCAAGGCCGAAATGGAAAATAAGGGCAAGGTATAAGCACTTGTGGCCGAGATGGAAACTACGGAAAGCCCCTTCTTGGTCTGCCTCTTTTCCTAGGCATGCTGATAACTCGGGGTAGATGGTTGGGTTGTGAGGGAAACCCCAGGTGAACGAAGTGGGCTAGAGAAGAGCCAGTTGTAGGAGAGCACCAAGGCGCTAGTAGGAAGGGTTTGAAGCACAACAAGAGAGCGCCAAGGAAGAGGTAAGATGGAATGAGCCATATATGTGCAGTTGGAGGAGATGAAGGTTGAGCCACATACAGAGGTTGACGACGCCTTCAATGAGATCGTCCATCGAGAGGACAACCAGAGACGGGAAATGCATCAGGCTTGTTGACGCTTCAGACGTCCTAGGAGGATTTAATTGCTTGGGGGTGGCGGTTGTGCTTGGCACGGATCTGTCACATGGATTTCTCCATGTTGGCCTATGCACGCCTCCTCGTTTTTCCATGTGTCCCGCAACATCAGTCGATCCGGGCCCTTATCCACTACTTTTTCTTTATGCTTACACTACTTAAGTATGGGATGTAATGGATTGAGGGATGCAGCACAACAGTTCCGGTCCATCCCAATTCGTCCCCAAGTTTTCCAAATCATCCGTTATCTGATTGGCCTTCCTTCTAGTGTGAGAGGGTATGAAGGCTTGATTGGTTTGTAGGAGATTCGTGATTGTTTTTAGTCCATGAGAGAGTCTCCAGTAGGGTGAGATTCAATCCAGATCAGCTCTGTTTAGAATTCTCCTAAAGAGATTGATAATGACTAGGGAATCCCCTTCTACAATCAGCTTGGTGAAGTTGTGTTCATTTTCTAATTGCAATCCTCCGGTGAGGCCCCAAAGCTCAGCTACATTATTCGTAGTGTGGCCTAGGATTCCTGCGTTAATGAGAAGGATGTTTCCTTGATGATTTTGGAAAATCACTCCATAACCTGGT
Organism: Picea engelmannii; assembly: GCA_009831015.1. Taxonomy (NCBI): domain Eukaryota; kingdom Viridiplantae; phylum Streptophyta; class Pinopsida; order Pinales; family Pinaceae; genus Picea; species Picea engelmannii. The sequence continues at coordinate 50,534 of ML835739.1, read as the reverse complement.
ACTCCCAGTCTACCTTTGGAGGCTCTATCGAAATTGAGTTTGATGAAGCCTTCCTCACGAGGAGTCCAAATTGAAGGGATGCTTTGAAGAGGGAGTGAGAAGGGGGGAGGGGGTGGGTTCTGAGCAAGAGGAATTTTCCAATACTGAAGGATAATAGGTTCAAAAGATGTTCCCATCAGATCCTTTGCAGTCCAATGGTGAAGGATGATAGTTTCCAGGATGTTGAGGCAGCATTGGTTCTAGCAATGTTGCCAAGGGAGCTGGGCATTTCTGAAGATCCTTCTATTTCTTTCCTTCCAAATTTCCCAGAGTATGAAGCCTCGAAGAAGTTGCCAGATATGGTTAAGAAGGGGTGATTGAAAATCCTGGTCTCTCCAGTCTACAATAGTGTCGATGACGTTGTCTCGTTTGCGATTCGAGGTGCGCATGATCTACACACTTTGGTTCCAGACTTGAGCTGTGTAGGAGAAGGTATTGAGGAGAGGGTTCATGGTTTCAGCTTCTTTTCCACAGAGCATGCAGATAGACGGGCCAACAAAACCCCATTTTGAAAGGTTATCGCAAGTGAGAATGCTCGAATGAGTGACAAGCCAAAGGAAGAGAGTAATTTTTGGCCAGTCTTTTAGGGCCCAAATTTTGCTCCATACTCTTTCTGTGTGTTCAGTGTTAGAGTGAGTTTTGATGGCATAGGCCTCTTTTGTGCTAAAGGTGCCCCTTAGAAAGTATCCCCATCTTAGAATGTCTTATCCGGTAAGAGTGGGAATTTTCCATTTGCTCAATTCTTCATACCAGGGTTTTAGGTCCACATGTGCCTCTATACTCAGGTGCTCTTTATTTAAATTCCAACATCTCCAGGTGGTGTTTGTTGGGTCGTCTTTCCAGTAGTCTACTACCTTTTTCAGTTTCGCCTGCGTAGCTGGGATGCTGATATTGTCAGCCCAGTCTTCCTGGTCTAGAGTTGGCCACTGCTTCCACGAATCCTTCCAAAAGAGGGTTGTTTTCCCATTCTGAATTTCCCAGAAAGCATGATTTGTTACGAGATGTCGATTTTGCTTAGTTGCAGCCCAGATTAAAGATCCAAGGTTGTCCCCATTCCACCTGATCAAGTTCCTCTCCACCATATTGTGCGCATATTTTCCCCTCCAAAGCCTGGCCCATAAGTCATTGGGTTTGTTTAGCCATCACCACCAGATCTTGGCACTAAGGACTTTGTTCATGATTGAGGGGTCCCTTATCCTGATTCCTCCCTCATTTTTGGGCTTGTAAAGTTTTTCCCAACTGATAAGTGCAATTTTTTTACCTATATTGAGGCCCTGCCATAGGAAATTCCTTTGCAAGTTTCTTATGGTTGTAATGATAAAATTAGGGGTGGCAAGCACCGAAAAGGTGTATATTGGAAGGGCTTGAAGAACATATTTGAGAAGAGTGAGGTGGCTGGGGAAGTTTAGGGCTCTGTAGGTCCAAGAAGAAATCCTTTTGGAAAAGGAAGAGAGGAGATGCTCCCAAGAGGTGTTATGAGGGCATTGTCTAGCAGGGGAATGCCAAGGTATTTGGATGGAAGGGAGATTCTGGTGAACCCAAGGATGATCGAGATATTGTTCTGGATTGGAACAGGTGTATTGAAGAAGAAGATCTAGGATTTGTCTTTATTGAAGTCCAATCTTGAAGCCTCAGAGAAATTTTGAAGGATCGAGAGGAAGGAGTGTGCTTCTTTAACTGTGGGGGAGCCCATCATCAGGGTATCATCAAGAAATTGGTTATGAGAGATCGGGGGGGATATACCATGCAAAGGTAGACCCATCAACGATCTTCTTGCTATGGTTGCATGAATGGATCGACTGAGACCCTCGGCCATGATAATGAAAAGGAAAGGGGACAGAGGGTCTCCTTGTCTGATTCCCTTGGAGGGAGAGAAAGGATGGGAGGGAACCCCATTAACCAGGATAGGGAAAAAAGCCGAGGAGATGAGATTTAGAATCCAGTCTACCCAAAGATGGTCGAATCCAAAGGCAAGGAGCATTATGTGCATGTAGTCCCAACTTAACTTGTAAAAGGCCTTAGAAAGATCAAGTTTAAGTATCATACTTGGCATTCAGGTCTTCTACAAGGAGTGGATAACTTCATGAGATAAGATGAAGCTATCTAGGATCTGCCTTCCTTCGACATAAGCTAATTTTTCCAGAGAGATGATCCCTGGTAGGATGGGCTTGAGTCTTCTAGCAATCACTTTGGTTAGGAGTTTGTAGATGATGTTGCACACGGCAATGGGCCGAAACTATGTGGGGTGAGAGATCTGCCCCTCCTTGGGTATGAGGGTGAGGAAAGTCGCGTTAAGAGCTGGGAGGAATTGTCATGAAGATCGGGAGTCTTCAATGATTTCCTAGACCTCTTCCCTGATCATCTGCCAGCAATGGTGGAAGAAGTCGCTAGTGAATCCATCTGGACCTAGAGCCTTTCCTTTGTGGGTGTTCTGAAGTGTTTGGTCTACCCCCTCAATAGAAATGGGCCTAAGCAGGGAGAAGTTTTGTTCCATAGTTATTAGGGTGGGTATATGCTACGTGATCTTGGCGATGGCTTAAGATCTATCCTCTAGGGGTTCTGTGAGGAGATCCTTGTAAAAAGAGACCAGTTCCTTTTCCAGTTCCTCGTGGGATTGGATAAGTTGGCCATTGTTGGAGGTTAACTGAGTGATTTGGTTGGTATGTCGTCATTCAATGGTGGTCCTGTGAAACAATTTTGTGTTTCAGTCACCTTCCTTGACCCATTGGATGCGAGATTTTTTCTTCGAGGGAGTCTCTTCTTGGGCTTTCCTTGCATCCAGTCATTGATTAATATCTTCTTCCTTGATTTTAAGATGTTCCATAATACCTTGCTCCGGGATCTGTCTCTGTTTCATGCTCATTTGTTCTGTTAGCTGCTTTTGGGAGTCAAATATGTTTCCAAAGGTTTTCCTATTCCAGAGCCTAAGTTGTTGCTTAAAGTTCTTGGGCCTTTGCTGGAATTGGCACATTTTGGAGCCATGGGGTACCTCTGCCTCTCTCCACCAAGATTGGATCTTATTATGAAAAGTTGGGTGGCTGAGCCAGAACTTCTCAAATCTGAAGGGTTTTCGACCTCGGGTGGCAGGCACCTCCAGCCAAAGCTAGATTGCCCAGTGATCCGAACCATGCCAATCGAGAATACTTGACTCCATAGTTGTTCCTTCTAGCATGAGGGACTCGAAAATTAGGAAATGATCCAGTTTGTAGGAAATTTGATGTGTTCCAGTTCTTCTGTTTGTCTAGGTGTAAGCTCCATTGGGGGTTTCTAGGTCTATGAGGTTATTGTTGTCAATGAAACTACCGAAGTCACTGGCTTCCCGATCTAGGCATCGAGTGCCTCCTTTTTTTTCTTTCAGGTTGCAAATGAGATTGAAGTCTCCCCCAATAATCCATCTGTTTCTCTCGACTAAGGTAGACAGGTACTCTAGGTTGCTGAGAAAGGCCTCCTTGTCCCCTAGGCTGGCTGGCCCATAGACATTAGTAAGGCAGACATGTTTGTTGGAGCCAATGAGCTTGTAGGCTGTTGTAATGGACCAATTAGTAGTGATGAAGTTTTCCATGATGGTTGTGTTGGGGTCGCATAGCATAGCTAGGCCTCCTGTCGTGCCAGTGGTTGTTATGGAAACCGCCTCCCCTTGCTTCCAACAGCAGGGGAGAAGCCTGCCTATGTCTTCAGTGGTGCATTTTGTTTCTTCGAGTAGCATAATGTCCAGTTTTTCTGCCAAAATCAGTTCTCGTAGCAGCTTCTGCTTGCTACTTCCACTAAGACCTATTATATTCCAGGAGATGATCTTCATGAGGAAGAGGGGGGAGGTAGAGAGGGAAATCTATCCGAGATAAGGTGGATTTGACCAGAGTTCACCAGGAAGTGACCTATATCTTGTATAAGCTTGTTTGTTGATTTCCTTCCCCTTTTCTTTTTGTCTTTCTGTGGTCTAATCTGACCCTTTGACTGATTACCCTATATTCCCAGACCCTTACTAGATCTGGCTATGGATCTAGCTGAGGAGTTGAGGAAAAATTTGTGCACTTTTCGCAATTGATCCGGGGGTATGGTGTACAGTTTCTGGTGTCGATAAGTGTGCTCTAGATGCTCCAGGTCCACTCCTACTAGTTCCTGCTTGTCAAGATCCATCTTAGCATCTCCATCCTCTTGCTCCAAGTGGATCTCCATTCTAATATCTAGATCTATTGTCGAGTTGCTTGGATCCTTTTCCTGTATTGGTCCTTTACCCCCCATGCCTGTTTGTTGGGGTGTGCTTTCCTTTTGGAAATCTTTGGGGTTTTGGGGGTCTGAGGGATTCTCTGGTTGATCTTGTAGTATCTCATATTTATTTCTGGTGGACGGATCCTTGTTTGTCTGACTTACATGTTTTCTTCCTGCTTGTATTCTCTTCCTTGATGATGGAATGAAGTCATCCCTGTATTTGTCAGCCTCTGAGTTCCCCTCTTTGTGCGTAGCATTGAGGGGGCATTCTATGAAGAGATGCCCGTGCTCATGACATTTTTGACATCTGAATGGAATATGTTCATAGTCGATGGTTTGCATCCAGTCTTCATCGTGATACTCTAGGATTATGGATCCCGGGAGAAGCTTGGTTATGTTCAGGTATACACATATGTGCTCATATGAGGTGTATCTTCCTTGCTTTGTGGCCTCCGATGATTTCACATAAACCCCAATAGTATTACCTATGCCTGCCAGAACCTCCTCTAGCCAGAATTCTTGGGGTAAGGAGTATAGTCTGATCCATGTTGGTGCATGTGCAAAGTCTTCATTTTCAGGGCTGAATTTCTCTATCCAGAACCTTAAGAAAAGTCCTGCAGAGTTGAAAAAGTAAGGCCCTCCATCAAACATATGGTTGCAGTCCTCCAGGTTGTGCAAGATGATGGTGAATAATCCTTTGGAGCCCAGCTGCAGTTCATAATTCCCCTTTGGCTTCCACCAGTGTTGTTTCCATTTGATCAGGTCCTGTTCTAAGGGCCAGAGACCTAAGAATTTGCCTACTAGCGCGTAGTCCCTCATATATTGCTTTTGTTCCTCAATGTGTGGTGAAATAATGATGTACTTTGGGGCTTGCGGTGCTTGTGGGATGCATTTGCCTGGTATCCATGGCATTGACGTTGTTGTAGGTATTGACGCATTAACCGAGTCAACATCCATCTCTTTGTCCTTGAAATGTCCTTCTGTCACGAGCTTTGAGCGTAGATCTGGGGGAGGCTCGAACTTGGGCCACTTTGATCCCTCTCCCAGGCTTCCATTCACCATTACCTAGCTGTAGGAGGTGCCTTTCGTCCCTCTCTCCTTCAGAGTCATGAGCCCCAGTGGGGCGAAGGTTGTGAGAGTGCGGCCAAAACCCTAAACCTAAGTTGCAGAGCACACTCCATCCATCATTTTCATGTAACATATACCATTGTTATATTATAACAATGTTATTATTACATTGTTTTAATATAACAATGTTATATTATAATATTGATATAATATAACATTATTATATTATAACAATGTTATAATAATAAAATTGTTATAATATAACATTGCTATATTGCTATAATAATAACAATGTTATTATTATAAAAATATCTTAATAATGACAGTGATATAATATAACACTGTTATATTATAACACTGTTATAATATAATATTGTTATAATGTAACAATGTTATATTATAACAATATAATAATATACCAATGTTATATTATAACAATATAACATTCTTATTATTATAACATTGTTATATTATAACAATGGTTTAATAATAATATTGTTATATTATAAGAATGTTCTTATTAAAACATTCTTATAATATAACAATGTTATATCGTTATAAGATAACATTGTTATAAGATAACATTGTTATAATATAACAATATAACAATAACAATGCTATCTTATAACAATGTTATATTATAGCAATGGTATATTATAAAATTGTTATAATATAACAATGTTATATTATAAAATATATTTATGTTTTTTTAGATATTTATGAAAAAAAATTGTGTAAATTTTATTTTTTAAGGTTTTTGATATAAAATTTAATTATTTGTTGTAGTTTTAAG
>ML835739.1:21894-38949 GCA_009831015.1 Picea engelmannii | reverse complement strand
TCATTGACTCTTCTTTTAAATCGAGTGGCTAGTAAAACCAACCGTTTTTTTCCATGCCTTCTTCTTTTCAAATCAAATATCTCAACAAGATTATGATCTATGTAACTATGGATATTTCCATAATCAATTAAAATGACTATGGGATAATTATCAATATTACCTTCTACTTCAATCATATGAGATTGGTATTCTTCTTGCATGTTGTCCAAGGATGCATAAATTATCAACATACGTCTATCCATGTCTTCAATTGTATCATCCTCCTTGACATTGAGAACATTCCTCATCCTTTAACCCTTTTAGGACAATCTCTATACAAGTGGTCTCCCTCGCATCCCCAACATTTTATTCTTTACTTTCTTAGGATTTTCCCCAAAGAATATATCATTCTGGACTCATTTTGTGTTGGATGTCCCTGGGAACTGTTTCTGGAAAATGGTGGCTTATATCTTTTCCTTATTTTCTCCATATTTCATTTTTTGTCATCCCAAGAATTTTGGAAAGTTGGCCTTCCTTTATTCTTCTCATAAAGATACTTGTATTTCCTTATGGATTTTTCTAGTGCCTTGGGCTCATCAAAATCCATCTTATCACTATATAAAGAAAGTATCGCACTCAAAAATATTTTTATTTTAACCTCGTCATCCTTTATGAAACCAACATACTTCAACAATTCAAGGAACCTTCTCTCATACTCGTCCATTGTCATGATTCCATTATTGTGTTCAAATAACTCTTGCATGTTCTATGTACCTAGTCCTCATTTTGAATCTTCTATGTTCTATTTGTACCATTAATTCTACAAAATGTGCATGGAACAATTTTTTTTAGAAAAAAATAATTTTACAATTTTGGAAATCATACATTATTTTCTTCTCTTTAGTTCCAACAATCATCTTCCTTTTGATTTTGTGGGAATTTTACTACTCAAAAGGCAATTTTGGGTACATATGTGGATTATTCTATTCAAGATATTTCCAATGACTAATTTCTTTCTCAATTATAAGATCCGAGCATAAACTTATAGTCATTTGAATATTGTGAGTTTACCCTTTTTGTGCAACTTTATCCTGAGTGTAATTAAGTTTAGACACCAACATTTTCCACTTGTAAAGGAAACTCTAGCAAGAAACAAGGAAAATTTTGTATGAGGCACTATTAACATTGATGTGATTGGGTTCAAAAAAACTCTAAAATTTCCAATCTAATGCTCGAGTCAAAATGTGCAATAATCTGGAAATGACAACTTCGCACTTTTTGTAGTTTTTCTAGACTTAGAATTTTTAGCCAAATTGGTCATCTCCCAAATTGAGCAGTTTTGGAAAAACCTAACTAAGGAATATATATATATATATATATTTATGAGTACATTAAATTTCAAGTAAATATAATTTCCCATATTTTCCATCTCATGTCCATTTTCCTCCTGTGAAAATCCTTAAAATCCCCCAAAAATGGCCCTGAATAGTGGATTTTTCCCTATTTTGGAATATTTAGTATAACCTCATTGGAATTCGACCAATCCCTTAAATGGGTATCTTTGTTCCTTATTTTTGGATTCTCTATAAAAAAGTCATCTTAATCTTGGTCATATTTATTGAGAATCACCTCGATCTTCAAAAACCTTGAATTTGTATTTTCAGGAAAAATTGTGCATAATTGACCATTTTCCCTCTTTGGCTCTTCTGTAGCCCCTACACTATGGAAAAATATGGATAATTTCAACATATTGTGAGTTACTTTTCTCCTGCTATTTCCAAAATATGATTTTTGCTCCACACATGGTTTTTCTTTTTCTTTAACCATATGGAAATTTTTCCCTATGTGACATCCTTATTGATGTGGCATCCTAGGTCAACATAAAACCTTGAGGTGATTCCATTTCAATCATCTTGGCCACCCAAGCCATACCCCACCATCTTCTAGGTTCTCCCCTTCTCTCTTCCTTATATCTCCTTTTTCCCGCTCGTACCTAGTTACCCACCTAGAGCCCTATTTGACTAAAGATGGGAAAAGGGTCCCACTTCCTCTACTGCCCTCTAGTTGGATCCCATTCATTGGTTACAGGGATGGGTAGGTCCCATACAATGACTTTTTCTCATTCCATGTGACTTTCTCTTTCCTTAGATAAGACAGTGGAGATTAAATGATGATTAATGGTCCACATTGATATCATAGATTTTAGTTGTAGGGACATTAATGAAGAAAAATGATATAATACTTCCATACCTCCCTATGAATATGTGTCATGATCTCATTCAAATCAAAGAATTAAAAAAAAAAATTAAACCACTTTAAAAACCTATGATATCGATTATGGCATTGGGTCTGCCACCTTATCCATCGTGGCCCCTATGCCACTTCTTGGGTGAACCACCATGCACTATAGGCCCCTGAGAATTCCATAGAGCCTACCACTCTGCTATTATGGAATTACACCATGTACCTAACAACATGTAAATCCATGTCACCACTTTCACACCACCTGACACGTGGCCTCCATGTCACCAAGTACAAAACAATTCCCAATTTTCCAAAAATTTTAAAAATTCCCAAATTTTAGAAAATGACTAATTTTTGAAATTTCTCCTTGGTTGCCATGAAACCTGTTTAATTAATATCCCATGGCCAATTTTTCCTTGTGCATATCAATTCGACATCTGCACCCATCCATTGAACATCCAAATTCCATTGAATGCTTACCAGAAATTGGGGTTTTCACCCAATTTCACCCAATTTATCTTCTTAGGCCACCATGATTCTATAATTCATAACCTCTTGAGCCAAATATGACCCTCTTATGGTTAAATTGACATATATTATTATCCATTATGAGATTTTAATCACTTTTAGCCTGAATTTTTCTCCCATAAGTTGGGGATTTTTTCTAATTTCTCCCATTTACTTCCGTGAATGCTTTGTGATTCATAAATTATGCCAATTCTAGGCATGAAATCACTCAAAAAGTGGTTAAAATTTAGGATTTTTAACCCCTAAGCTCAATTTTCCCAAAATTATAGGAAATTTCTCTAATTTCTCATGGGAAACTTCAATGGAATAGTTTGCAGGAATCCTTCAATTTTTTTCCTTTGAAATTTTATGTTCTAGCATGCTAGCTCTGGCCCATGTGGGACAAGTTTTATAGTTTCACTTTGATACCACATTGTAATACACCCTAGACTGATATATCACTAAAATCCAAACTCTCTCACATACAAAATTTTCAAAATTTATTTTACTTAACTTATTAATACTTTGATACCATTAATTAATTAGGGCCATCCTTCCTAAAGAATTATATAACCTTATTTTAAGCTCCAATACCAATTTATGACACACCGAAAAACTTGCCCAAGATTTGATACCAATTGTACTAATATTCCCTGCATATGAAATAATTATGTAGTCTTAAGAGCATATAATTCCATGCATAATTATATGCAAGAATTAATTGACCACCTAGTAACTCTTAGAATTATTGGTAATAAAGAGTCACACAAAGGTACTAGTATTTATCTTTACTTTGTTGATTTTCTAAAGTATTTGATACAATTCCCCAAATAAAACATTGAAAAATAATGGATAAAGTGGAAATTTTGGGAATTCTAGTTGAGTGAAGAAAAATTACTTTTCGTTTATATGAAAGGTTATTGAAAAATTGTGGGTATTGATGAATGATAAAAAAAATTAAAAATGATAACACAAGAACAAGGGAAGTCAAAGTCAATAGTGATATTGGGGTGAAATAAGGTTGTTTCTTTCTCCAACATTATTTGGCATAATCACAGATTAGTTAGAACATTGGTCGAGGAAGAATGAAGGAGGAATGCACATAGTAGGTTATGATTTTTTGGTGTTGATGATGTTGTGTCACTATAAAAGAAAAAAAATAGTCTCTAAGGACATCTTGATGTCCAAATTGTTTTTGCAGTTCCTCTAAAATGAAACTAATTGCAAAAAAAATAAAGGTAATGATAATATGGACTTGCAATAATGATATAAACATCACATTTAAGGAATATTCTTCATACAATTATCTCATCCTTGAATTTGATTTTAGTTATAAATGGAAAATTTGTGTGGAGAAATGAGTAGTAGAGAACATACATGCCCTCTACTCTAATCAAAATAAATGAAGAAAAAATCAACTATGGAGTTGAAAAATTAGGACGTTTCTCTTCGAAATGTTATTTAAAACAATAATTTTTTATGTATGTATTGTTTGGGCTCCAATCCTCTCCAAATAATCTTGGAATAAGGTTGAAAGAGTTAAAAAAATGTTTTGAGTAGAGCTAGGAGTTAAAATACAAACCCCTTACCTATGGTGTTAGAAAAACACATATCCTGCCTTTATATAGAGAAGATTTATGTCAATTTATTACATGTTGTATCAAAATAAATAATATGGATAAGAATAGATTACAGTGCAAGCAAATATTGCATGTCAATATAGGGGTTGGTACCATCGTGGGAAGAAATTGATAAAAATATGGAAAACTGAAGAAGAATATGTGCAGTAACCATTGGCCTTTCAAGACTTGGTATAAAAGAGGGTAAGCAAGAAGTTATGGAAACTAGAAAATAGTGAGAAAATAAGATTATGTCATCCTAAGATTAACCTAGTGATTACTTACAAAACAAAAGTACCTCCTAGAAAAAATCTCTATCATTAAAAACACTAACTTTGTCAATTCAAATTATCATACATTTGATCACCTAACAATGGAAATAAGGAGGAAAAATATAAACAAGAAGAATGATTCATGATTTCTTTGCAACCAAGGATAAATTAAGGACAACATGGATGAGATGAAGAATTGTCTCATATATATATATATATATATATATGAAAAAGTAATATAAAAGCACTCAATTCAACATGAAGATTTGAGTAGTTTACGTAGCTTGTTGAGTTTGCCAAAACAAAGGAAAATGTAATAATAATAAAGATTCTTTAGAACACACCAAAACATGAGAATATTGCAATTTGAGATATGTTTTAGATAAAACACATAAAAAAATGTAAAATTTAGTTAATCTTGGTCCCATAGATCTTACAAAGTCTCCTCTTGATGTTTTACAACATGTTTTTAACTTTGAAGTTCTTAATAGACTGGTTGTTTTAGTGTATAAGAATATTATTAAAAACTTAAAACATAATGGGAGCTCTATCATTATTTCTTATACACAATATGCTATAACACATTACTATATATATATATATATATATATATATATATATGACAAGTGTTATAAAAATATTGTTCACTAAATTAGTAATAATAATAACAATAAGACGAAGAAGAAGATTTTTTTTTTGTGTTTCTAATTTAATTTGGTTTTAAGGTAAGAGTCTAGCCAAACATTGAATTGATATATGACACTTCCTTGTTTCTTGGATGAGGGACCTCCTCAAAATAGATATTTCACTACTTAAGTTTATTTATACCTTCTCAATGTAGATATTTGATTTCTTAACTCTATATAGGTGTACATGCACTAGCCTCTCCAAATTGAACCTGTGATTTCCTAAGAGGAAACACATGTTGACCTATGCTTTTTTAGAAGAAAATACATGTTCTTAACTATTAGGTCCATACAAATTATACTTATAATCAATTAAGTGAATAGATCATTGTGGTTATTTATAAATGTCGGAACATGTCCTTTTTTTTTTAAAATGTTGAGGAAAGAGCTATGATAGCACTTGTAAGGTACTAGAAGGAAATATGTAGAGCAATAGCAGAATTATTACCAAAATAGTTAATAGAAACAGATGAAACAATACGAACAATGACAATATAGATCCAAATGATGATACCTTTATTATCTTGAGAGCAAAGTTCACTTTCCTCTTCAAGGGGGAAACTTCCAACATAGCAGAGCTTGAGTACACATGATTTCACAAGACAAGATTTTCCATGCTTTCTACTCCTATATATCCTATTTCTACGTACTTGAGAACATTCTAGAGGAAGAACTTTCTAGAGGCGGAACCTTCTAGCAAGTCTTCTTACATTAGATGTGTTCACATTATTACATAGGCCTTATTTACGAATGAAGACATTTGTTGCATAGAAAAACATATTACTACTTAAGGGGTTAGAGAAGTTAGGACCTTAACAATTAATTTCTTTAATGTTTGAATTGTTATTTGACATGTCACTTCAAAGTTTCATGTTTTTAACTAGAATCTACTATCAATTTAGTCCAAACATGGAGCAACGATAATGAAGGAGATAAAAAATTAAGGGAACTAGAAACATCGAGGGAATATTGAAATAGGATAGCTCCTTGATGAAACAAAAAATGGTGTGATCATTTTTAACCTATATAACATTTCCATTAAGGTCATGGTGAAGATTATAAATTGGTATATTAAATTTCAGAAATCTAAAAACAATATAATGTGTCACTCTTCAATACATAACATGTTTTATCATTTAAATATTTCGCGAGTCAAATTCATAAAACTATATTTGTGCTTGTTCAATGTTTACGTGTGTAAAACAAACCCATATAAAATCGAAAATACAATAAATACAAAGTAGGTGGATGATGCATAAAATTAATTGCATATAGTCATATTTATTGTGAATGATTATGTTAAAATTAATATTTTTTTATTTTAAAAATATGACTATATAATATGACGCATATCTATTGTGAATGATTATGCTAAAATAAATTTTTATATTTAAAAATATGACTATATAATATGTTTTATTTATTTTAGTTACAGATGAATAAGTTAATTTAAGTTAATTAAAACATTAGACATTAAAATTATACTTGACATCGATGACTTGGAAAGTTTATATTTGTGGTTGTGATAGTGTATACTACAATGGTGATTAATAACCACTTTGTTAGCGTGAGGTGGTGTATGCCATCACATTTAAATATTCAAATGGCCATCCCACACAATTATCCACACAACTATTGACTAGCAAGGTAGTTATTGACTACCCATTGAATGAGGATGAAAACTAGGAAGTTCTGCTATGCCACAAGATGCATAACTCTAGTATTCTCACTAGAACCACACTTCCTACATTAAAATATTTTTATTTTTTTTGTGACTCGAAGAATCAACAAATAGCCATGCGGCACACAAGGTAAGTCAATAGTACACTCCATTACTGACTATTATACACCAAGAGACAAAATATTTACTATTTTAAAAAGGGAAATGTTTTCGTATTATTTTAATGATTTTAAATAATTCATCCCATAAATATCTTAGTAACTTCGAGACATACAACTCGTGATCAATTCCATACATATCAACAGGTTTACCTAACATTCCATATTTGAATGGTTTATTTCATTACCATACTTTGTGTAGTGTACCCTATGATCGAATTTCATACCTATTGACAAAGAGAAACCTATACGATAGGGGAATTTATACCACATTTGGATTCTCGAGTTAAAATTGGCTTCAAATTTGGTAGATACCATAGGGTCATTTATACATCTTTGGTGCATCCCTCTCGAGCGAACTCAATAGAGAGGATTTGACGCAGTCAACTCTAATAGCCAATGTTTATATGTGGACAAGATATTTCATATTCTATGAAATTTGGTTAGATGTTGAGAGTATAAATAGAAGAACCCTTGGGTCATTTTCATCATGGAAATAAAGAGATCAATATCTAATATGCACTGTGATTTTCTGATCAAAGTGCATTATGCTTAAGTGCTATAATGGTGTCTTTGATTATATACAGTACTGTGTTCTCTCTTTCATGTCATGTTCCACCTTATTCCCCAACACCTATGTCAAAGGGTTTATAAAAGTATACAACAAATTGGTTCCAAGCAATATTCCCTCAATGTGATTTTTCAATCCATTTCCACCATTTCCAATGTTCTAGATCCAAATAAAGGAATCCGGCATGAATTTTATCAAATCATCTGTGATTCCATGCAGCCTATGGGGTCTGATCCTCAACTTTATTCACCTCAACTTTAGGAAGAAACGGGTCACTAGTAAGAGGTTTAAGATGAAAGACCATGGAATGGGATGAGTTAACACCTTATTGGTGTGCAGGTTTTTGAAAGGAGAGAGGAACCTTGGATTGATGCAACCATGTAGTTAGGGATTTCATCTGGTTAGAGAGCTCATCTATTTTAGTAAGTTAAGAATTTATGGTAGCAATTTATGAAGTAGTTGTTTTTACTGCATTGTCAAGGTTTGTCATGTAATTCTCTAAGGTAGTGATGTGGTTGTCAAAGTCTTAGTTGGTGGTGTTGACCATCTGGGAGATAAGTTGGAAAGAACAGGGCTTCTGGTTATGTATGAAAGGGATTATGAGAGAGTTTTATCACTGTAATCAACACAAAAAGAGGAATATAGTGAGATAGATCCCAAATAAGGGTGCCATGGAAATGTGGATGGGTCCACATAATGAAATGGTTATGAGAGAGGGGTACCACTAATATCAATGCAAAGATAAGAATCCAATGGGATAGGTCCCAATAAGGGTGCCAAAGAGGGTGGGTGGGTCCACAGAAAAAAAAGGATTCTAAGAGATGCATACCACTACGATCCGAGTAAAGAGAGTAATCCAATGGGATAGGTCCCAAATAAGGGTGTTGGTGGGACCACTATTTTATTTTACTCTCATGAAGTTATACTATGGTCTGATTAACACTACAGTGATAGAATGTTGAAATTATTAATAGTGAAGTTTGTGTAGGAATTTCGCAGCTTGGATGCAGGAAGTAGGGTTACCCACATCGGATGTGCAAGTTTTAAACACTTTCTATTTTGTTCAATTTTCGTAGCAACACTTAGGGTCCCTAAAGACAAGGAATTTTCATGTGCTATAAATCTCTTATGTACTTATGAGTTCCAACAATAGTACTCGACCCAATATCTCATGGCTCTAACTAAGGAGGATTAATCATACCCTTAGTCATACTACCCAATTACTTAGGTACACGAGAGTAGTCTTCCTGAGTGTTGTTCTCGATGCCAATATAGTCATCAGGTGTTTGAATGGAAAACCCTTTCTAGTTTTAGGATATCTAAAGGAATACCAATATGCTCGATGGTACATGGGAGTGAAATCTCAAGTTTAGGTATTGTTTGACACGATACTACTCGAAGGGATACCAACAAGGGTTACAAGGGTTTCCAACAAGGTGAAACCATGCTTATTTCTTGTGTGTATTCTTCCCGAAGCATAGTTTTACCCACTGAATGACATATCACTTTGGTTATTTATAGATGTCAGAACATGTCTCTAGCCTAATTTTGTTTTCTAAAAATCTATTAAGGAAAGAGCTTTAATACCACTTGTAAGGTACCAAAATCAAATATGTAGTGTAGTAATAATACTATTACCAAAATAGTTAAAAAAAAGATACGAAATAGTAAGCACAATGACAATATAGACCCAAATGATGATACCTTTATTATATTGAGAGCAAATTTCACTTGCCTCTTCAAGGTGGAAACCTCCAATATAGCATAGCTCAAGTACAAATGATTTCACAAGAAACGTTTTTCCATGCTTTCTACCCATAAATATATTATTTCTATCTTCCTAAGAACATTCTAGAGGAAGAAATTTCTAGAAGCATATATATAAGGCTTGGGGTGTCCAACCCAAGCATGGCCACCTCCACCGCAGACCAAGATAGATGATTTGGGAAGGAAAGACACTCAATTCAAATGAGAAGACATGTTGGTTGTGGAGCCAGATTATCTTCCTGATTCAGAGGTCTTTCTTTTCAGCCATGTTTATACCCCATGAACACATTACACCTAGAAATAATGTACAGTCATCCACGCAGGGGAGTGCAGAGGGGGATTACCCCCTCTGTGGGGTTCGGGGGAAAGAGGGCCCCCAATGAAGGTTTGATGGCGAAGCCCCCGAAGGAAAAATTTCCTTGCAAATGTATATCATAATTTCATTGTAAATATGGATCGTTCATTCTAAAGTCACAGATTTGATGGTAGAAGTTATGTTAGGGTTTTTTACCCTAGAAATAAACCCTCTTTTATGAGGGAAATGTATTGTGACTATTTATCATTGTGAATATTGTATTCTGAGTGAGGAGATTGTGAGAGAAAGAAGAGGAAGTTACAACAGGTGTGTTGTAGGTTGTATCCCTTCATTTGATGGATAATAATAAAGGAAGGACCTAGAAATTTATGTCATGGATGTAGCCCACACTGGGTGAACTATGTATATTTGTGTCTCTATTCGATTTTGTATCTTCTGTGCTTTATTTCTGCAATTGTTTTATTTTTTTTCTTCACAATCTTGTTTTTCTAACAAGATGAGGGGTCTTCATATATGGATAAGTTTAGGTTCCTTAGGTGTGCTTCATGATAAGGAACGACTACACCCAAACATATATTAAGGGACGAGTTAATATCTTGGCTTGGAAGAGACATGGGAAAGTGATAGTCACTCCACGAAGAGAGGTTGCACCATCAAAACGATGGGTTGGCTAGGGGTTTTGATTGGACGATTCAATAGAAAAGGTGCTTGAATGAACCAAAAAATGGAAGGTGAACTTTTATTGGGTGAGCTCAGTCACCTTGGGTGATTAGTGTGCCAAGGGGAGCTGACCAAGGTGATGCATGATCAATGTTAGCCATCTGTTGAAGGTCGATTAGTTGATGATCAGTTTTGTAGACATGTCTTGGGGACCCAAGAAGAAACGACAAGTTGGTTGGAAGAAGGAGGGCATGCTTGGATGAGTCAACTAACTCACCCAACAGAAGAATGCCTCTTAGATAAAATTCTGTCCAAAACTTATGTGGATAAGTTGCGATGTAATGTGTTTGCTCCAAGGTAAGAGACATGCCAATTGGGAGAGATAGGTGGGAGAGATAGGTTCCTATATATGTCAAGGAGGAGACAAAATGAAAGGAATATTAGAGGTGACATTCATTCTTCACAATCATGGGTTATAGGTAGGTGTGAGGTAGAGAGGGTGAGCTCCTCCCAAGAGGCCAAGTCGAACCTTGTAGGTGAATTGAGTAGTCTTGAGGATTCTACACTAAAGAGAAGAATAGGGTGATTTCTTCTTGAAGAAAGGAAACTGCTAGATGAGCAGAATTGGGTGGTGAAGTTGAGTGTTCCAGGTCGAGCAAGCAAATGCAAGGGAAATATGAACCACGGGCTTAAGGCATGAAGAAAATTTGAAGTCATTCGACAAGTGTTTCGATTAGTGGAATGAAGAAGGTTGGAAGGTGACAAAAGGAATTTTGTTATGTTTCACATAGGTTCTTGTGTAAACTTGAGTGAAATCTCCTTGTAATTTTATCCTCAGTGTGGCATGAGTTGAAGACTTGACACAATTTTGTATTTTCTATAAAATTTTGGGTGTTTGGTCAGTTTGACCACCCACTTGCATTTCTTTATTACTATTTATGTGTGCACTCTCTACTTATTGAATGTTTTAAGTATAAGAAGTAAACACACATTGTTAAGTAATAAATGAAATGAAGAGTAAGGTGTAGTCCTAGCAAAGTAAGCTAGCACGGTATTGYTGTTGAGTTGAATAGATAAGTTGTCACAAGTAATTGGGAATGTCGTATGATTCCACCATCCAATCGAAGGTTCTCTAGTGGCATGAYAGGAGGTATCAAAGCATGAAATGGATATCACATCAGAGTAGACTATGGAAGCTAGTTTGGTGGAAAATTTCATGATGTTTGTCACCATCGTGACATGAGACATAATAATGMAGTTTGGGTCATAGGGTAGTTGGATGAGYATTTTTTCACCATGAAAGMTTCATGTATACATCAYTGATAATAGTATTTGAGTCAGTTGGGTTGTGGACAATGATTGCAACTTTTAGACGAGGTGACTCTTTATAGAGTTGCACAAATAAATTAACAACAAGATTATTCGACAGTCAAGCGGTGAGTGCATRGTGTCCTGATGCGGAAGCATTCAGGGTGTGAAGATGATAAGAAATGAATATGGKTTCAGTTAGTTGGATGGAGAAGGTGGCTTAGACAATTTAGATGCACCTCACCGAAATGTGTCTATGTTGGGCTTCACTACACATAGTCATTGGGTCTTGTTGTTGCATACCTTTAGTTGTAGTGACATACTGATGTGACAGAGTGTGTTGTGGAGCTTGGAACCTTGTTGTAGAAAAAAACCGAGGTGTGTACAAGGAGTTCGGTGTGAGTTTCATGACTTGGGTACATTGTGGTTTTTTAATTAGCTAAAAATTTGATGAGGAAGAAATTTCTCTTGAGAAAAGGAAAGGAGGTTTGTTTCATAATTAGTCTTGGTAGTTTTGGATGAATTCTAGACCTCTGAAAGTATGATGGCTTGAACCATGGGGTTGTCGAAGATTTCCTGAATGAGCATGATCATTTCGAGTTCTTTGCATAATTTGAGTTGTTGTGATGAGTTCTTTGGAGGGAGATGGGGATAATTGGTTGAACACAAGTATGACTTGTTTCCACCATAGACTTTGGTGAGTTCTATGTGTTGTGGCCTTCATTGGAGTCACAAAGAAAATTATAGAACCCTAGTGTGGGTGATATAGACGAAGACTTGGAGAAACTTTATTGGGTAAGTTCAAGAAGTGGACTTAGGTAGATTTGGTTACAGAGATGGAGATGAGTTTGATTGTTGTAAATATATTTTATGAGGTGCATTGAAGGGATTACTGTGACAAAGACGATAGTGAGACATGTGCTTCATTTGATAGGTTGGGTCGGGTTCCTTGGAGAATGGGTGCCTTATCCATTTTTATTGAGTCATCATGTGATGGCTTAATCATTGCAACAAAAATCTAGAGGGTGACACGACTTGGGAAGAAATATGTTGTTTTATTCGGCCAAGAGACAAACGAGAGTTTTGGTCACTTGTTTTCCTTGGGACACTTTGGATAGTATGTTGGGACACTTTTGGAGGAATTTGTTGACTTATACAAATCATAGGATTTCATGGATAGATTGAAATGTAGCATGAATGAAGTAGTAGTGTGGTGACAATTGTTGGATGTGCGAGACATGTGTAGTTGGGGAATTTCTTAGATAGGTGACGAATAATATGGGAGATTGGCTGATGAATTCAGGCTCACACTTGACTTGAAAATATTTGTCAACAAACCATGGTGCCATGGAGGGCACAGTTACAATAGTGATGAGAAAATTCCACGGATCCTACATTTTGTGGGATGAGTGAAGAGAGTGAATCTAGTTGGTTGCATGGGTGGTAGACATGCAGTGATTTCCTTGAATTTTTGAATAGCTTGGATGTGGGATGAATAGGGTGCAATGATGGGAGGAAGTGATAACATATTTTGCATCCAGAGTAGATGATGAATATATGAATTTATAAGAAGACTTCATTTAGGAGTAACAATTTAGTGTGGTAGGGTGAGGGAATTTTCCTTGGAAATATGTTGTGTAGATGAGTCAAGTTTTGGATTGAGGAGATCCATTTTGACATGGAGGCATGTCTTTATTTAGGTGAATATGTTTGTACTGGCTATCCAACTAATTTGACACTTGGACGAGTTAGAGTATAGTGACATAATGAAGGGGTCATACTTCATAACCACAGTGATTCATTTTTGAAATGATTGTACATTGCAGAGGAACTTCTTTATAGAGTTGGATGATGATAGCGACGAGGAGGAAAGTGCATTATTGCCTTGGTGTTTTAGGGTTGATCATGTGGTGAACGTTGGAAATAAACAAATATGAACAATAGTGGAGAAGTGCACTTTATCAGATTGGACACAAAGTTGAATTACCTACCCAACATTTTCAAGAAGTGGAGGCATATATAGTGTGCAAAGATAAGAGTGAGATTGTTGGAGTATGGGCCTAGTATTTTAGCGAAATTGTTCAACACTTAGACATTTTTCACTTATGATTTGGGTTTTTACATTGGTTTTGATCACAGTGGGACAGAGAGCGATCATCACAACAACACAGGACACTTGGACTACATTGCAGACAGAGGTGGGGAGAGGTAGGTTGGTCACGCCATGAATTTGGACAATTTGGATGGTTTCATGATGTTGCAGATGATTTGCAGGTGTTTTGGAAAGTTGGGGTTTCCACTTCACTGAAAACATGAAGTTTCCACTAAGGAGGAATTTGGATTTATAGTTTCAACACAAAAACTTCGGGTTTCCAGTAATAGTCACGATGGAGGCATGATTTTGGGTAGAAGCTTCGAGACAACATATTTTTGTTGATGTTTCTGGGATGGAAACAACTTGGATTAGGGGAGGATGTAAGGATGGGGGCATCTATTCCAAGCACACACAACTCCACTGCATCACAAGATAGATGATTCAGTAAAATAGGATGCTTGGTTCGAATGAAGAGACAAGGGGTGTTTATATATGGAGAGGTTGGGGATCCTTGGGCATGCATCGTTAAGGAACAACTTCACCCAAATACAACTTACGGTACAAGTTAAGATTTTGGCTTGGAGGAGACATGCGAATGTGATAGTCTCTCCATGAAGAGATGGGTGCACCATCAAAAAAATGGGTAGTCTAGAGGCATCGGTTGGAATATTCGGTGGAAAAGGTGCCCGAATCAACCAAAACATTGAAGGCAAACTTTTATTGGGTGAGATTGGTCACCTTGGGAGCCCAACATGCCAACATGACTTGACCAAGGTGACACACAACAAATGTTATCCATGGATTGAAGTTCAACGAGTTGAAGGTCGATTGTGCGTACATGACTTGGGCGCCTATTCATAAAGGATGATTCAATTGGAGGAAGGAGGGTGCGCTTGCATGAGTCGGCCGACACACCTAAGGGACACATGCCCCTTAGATGAAAGTGAGCCCAATGCTTATGTGGAAAAGTTGTGAAGTATTGCGTCCAATCAAAGGAAATAGAATCACTAGTTGGGAGAGTTGGGAACCTTTATATGCCGAGGAGGAGACAAAATGTAACACTTAAAAAGTGACATTCATTCTTCAGAATTGATTTTTTGAGGTTCTGAGGCAGGTTTGAGGTAGAGAGCGAAATCTCATCCGAAGTGGCCAAGTCAATCCAGTTGGGTGACTGATGAAAATTTATAAATGGAATGAAATGAAATACAGATGTATAACAAAGAAACACATATATTTACAGTAAAATTTTACTTCTATCAATAAATATAACCTACTAAAATTGTAAAAATGCATATTGAAACAAACTTGCTTGAATGGTGGCAGTGTATCTCTGAGAAGAGATGTGACAACTATGCTCGTTCACAATAAGATTAGTATAGTGAGGCTCTAAATTTCCCTTTAACATAAAACATAAATGATAAAACCATAAACATCTAAAATCCTAACCTTGGGAGATGAAACACCAAAAGGTTTGTGGGCCTCGATGGGGGTAGTTGATATGTCAACTTCCTGAGGGCTTAACTTTTTAATACAATCTACATTTGGGGTGTTCAATACACTATTGGAAAGGTATATCCAAGGAGTAAATATTTTGTTTGAACTAGCATCTACATATTTGTACATGCTAGGTGTTTTCGAGCCCAAAAAACGTCGTTTAGGGCCTCAAAACAACCGTATAAGTTTGGGACCCAAAAAACTATATAAATAGTTGCCAACATGGAAATTTTTCTTTGAGCCAATGGAATAGGTGGGGGGACACCAATATAAAGCTATATCAATCCTCTCCACTTAGGAAGAAATGGTATCCATTGCATTGAGCATCCCCATCATATGGGGAAACTTCTATTGAACCTGGCCTCGGGTGAGCCACTATCCTTAGTGCAAAAGTTTCCCTACTTTGACAACCTAACAAAGTTGGATCCTCTGTTGGAAAGTGACCTTAATATAAGTGTCCCTAATATAATAAATGGTTTCCTCTTCCATGTAGTCAAGGTTGATTTTTATTGGTGTCAACTGCTCTATGATCTCTTATGTGTCCAATAATTATGGGAAGTATGGTTGAAGGAGGTCCACATTGAACACTGGGTGTAGGCCAAGGAAAGGGGGAATACTTAGCTCAAAATAATTGTTACCCACAACCTTGGAGATGGTGTAAGGTCCATAGAAAAGTAGGTGAAGCTTCCGATGGGGTCTTGTAAGGCACTCTTTCAGCAAATGAAACCAGGCCTTGTCTCCCACCTGAAACTTGTACAACACTCGATGTTGATCATGGCGTTGTTTGTACTTAGCATTGGATTTCTGTAAAATATCATGGGCCTTTTGTTAGATGTGACGAATCCATTCAATAAGCTTGGTGGCTTTGTTGGCCTAAGATTGAGCATGGAGCGATTCTTCTTATGTGGATGCAAGGGGTAGTGCGAAATCAATGGGACTCAATGGTTGAAATCCCAACACCACCTCAAAAGGACTATGTCCAATAAAGCGATGAAGTTATATATTGTAGTTGTGTTGAAGATAAGGGAGACTCTCATCCCATGTGCATGGATTTTTGTAGTTGTACATGCGCAAGATATGCATGATCATTCTATTGATGACCTCAGTCTGACCATCAGTTTGGGGGTGGAAGGCAGTGGATTTGGTGAATTTGGTGTCCAACAATGACCAGAGGTAGGACCAAAATGTGCTTAGGAATATGTTTTCCCGATATGACATGATGTTATGTTGTATCCCGAAGTGTACCCACACTCATTTAAAGAATAGCTCGGCAGTGGTCTCCATTTTGATATTATTCTTGCATGTTGTTAGTGTAGATTTCAATCTTGTAAAATATTTTACTAAAAACATGTTTTCAATAAAAGAACAGAAAATATACAATGGAAAATACACACATTACACACAGTTTACCCCCTGGAAACTCAAACAGGGAAAACCAACATATTCTATATTCATTCATTCATAGTGATACATTGTTGACAATACAATATAGATATAGGATCCAAGGACATCCAAAACCCTAACCTAATGACCTGGATTAGTCAACAACCCTAATTCCTTAACAGGAAATAGAAAGCCATCAGAAAAACCCATGTGTCAAAAAACTGCCCAACAATGGACATGAAAGTTGATGCGACATGAAAGACGAGAAAAAAATGTGACACATTTCCCAAGGAAAAAAATATTTCATGGGGGGGG
>ML835738.1:36702-47932 GCA_009831015.1 Picea engelmannii | reverse complement strand
CGACGCTACCACCTGGATACCGTGCGTTGAATGATTCTATTCCCACTCCTACACAAACCCCATCTGGCTCTCCTGGTGGTCCTTCTTCTTCTGGGCACTCTCTTCCCATTTTTATTCTGACACTCCCTCAATTTCCTTTTGGAGGACCTTTCTCGTCCTCTGCTGGAAGTCTTAATCCTAGTGGCACTATTCTGCCATTCACTCCAAATTACCAGATTCCAGTTGGTGGATAATTTCACCAAGGTGGTATGACTCAACCCCCTCTCAGCGGGCAAATTCCTTTTGGAATGCAAATCCCAATCAGAACACAACCCCCAATTGGAACGTTGCCCCCAATTGGAACACCACCTTCGATAGGAGGACTGACCCCACCTTATAGGAAAAACATCCCTCCGTCCATGGTCCAGTATTGGAATCAGTTGATACAACATCCTCCTCAATAGACTGGGGGGCAACAGTTTCCAGCTAAATCCATAATACCCCCTAGTGTGGGCCAACCATATCCAGGTTCGTTCAATCCCATTTGGGGGGAAAATTCTCAAACTCAAGCCCCTGTTCCAGGGTATAATCCTATGAGCTACTATCCTCTCCAACCACCACCGAATATGCCTGGGTATTCACATTATATGCAGACTGCTTATGGTCCTACTGGTTTGCCGACAGGGCTTCCTCCCCAAAGCCACCAGTACCCACAGGTGAATCGACAGTTACCTTTCATAGCCACTTTGGATCTTCTGGATTTGTCAAGGATTTTAAATGATCCAATTCATCACTCTCCCCAATGGCCTACTATACCCGCCAAGCTACCATCAGACATTCCCAAATTTGACGACAAAGTGGGAGAGGACCCAAACAATCACGTTATGACTTTTCACTTATGGTGTTCATCCAACTCATTGATGGATGATTCTATTTGTTTACATCTTTTTCAACGAACCCTCACAGGTTCTACTGTGAAGTGGTATATCGAATTGCCATGAGGTTTCTTCTATGACTTCAACACCCTCGCTATGACTTTCCTCACACACTACCAATTATCGATTCGTTATGACATGGGGACCGAGATTTCGACTTCTTTCAAACAGAACAAGGCCACTCATATATTCGATCACATTCATGAGTGGCGACGGCGACGACATCTTATTAAACTCGAACTCCCTGATCAGTTGCTAGCAGAATGGCTCACCAAATCATTTGTGAACGACATCAGTCATGACATCGTCATGGGAGGAGTAGTCACGGAAGAATAGGCCATAAGTCATGCTCAATATATTTACTACCTGACTTACCTCGTCCTTCCACTTCCACCACTTCAACTACTCCAGCTGCTTTGCATGCAGCTGATGGTGTGATTGGCACTTTCCAGGTCCAACCACATTCCGCCTCAAGCACAAACCCCAAACCTGCTTCTTCTAATGTTTAAAATGATCTGTCTCCTACCCCTCCCACCGACAATACTTCTGAGGTAAATGTTGTCCAATCTACCCCAGCCGGTAAAAACAAATCTAAAAAGGGGAGAGGTAAGAATAAGGAGGACAAAAATACTTCTCAAGCAGAGCGAACCAAAACTACACCTGTTGACGATCAGGATAAGCGCAAACCTCGATACTCTTGTCTTATCTGTGGTGATGATCACTACATGAAGGATTGTCCACGACGCGTCGAGGTCACTAAGTTCCTTCAAGGAGCTCCAAAACCACCTGCTCCGGCCGTTTGGTCCCAACCCTTCCCGTCTCAACAACAGGCTCAGTTGGTCATTCATGACCAACCCTCATCTTCTACTACATCATATGTTTTGATGTGTACTGGCGATTCAAAACAGAGCGACGTTGCACTCACTACTCAAGCCAAAGATTATTCCCCCTCTAAAGAGAAGGTTGATAATCTACCGCCTTTCTCGGTACAACCCTCTCTCGCGACTCCACCTACCAACGGTCCTCTTCATCTCGAACGACCGAGCCTCGACACAGTTCTGTGACCCTCCCCAAAGGGTGTCATTTGGAAATTGGCTTTCAATCCTCATGCTCGTGCTACCCAAAACTACAACATTGTTGAAGATCTGGCCTAAGCACCTTCTGCGATGTCAGCCCTCAAAGTCCTTCAAAGTTGTCCCATGCAACGGAAGGCAATGTTGAAAGCTATCCGTGGAATCGACCCAATGGATATGAATTTAATAATATTTGACTTGGAAGACCACATTCCAAGGTTACCCCCTCAACTCGCGTTCCATATCCAAGTGGTTGTCTCTGGAAAAAA
Organism: Picea engelmannii; assembly: GCA_009831015.1. Lineage (NCBI taxonomy): Eukaryota > Viridiplantae > Streptophyta > Pinopsida > Pinales > Pinaceae > Picea > Picea engelmannii. The sequence goes on along the minus strand of ML835738.1, from coordinate 45,676 downwards.
CATTTTCCGAACCGTTATCGACGAGGGTGCCTCGACGTGTGTCATGTCTCTTGCTTGATGGAAATCCATTGGCTCTCCCCCTTTGAACAAATCCCAGAACACTCTCAAAGCCTTCAATGGCTCTGGTTTTAAGCCCTACGGTGTCCTTCCTTCATTGCCCATCACGTTTGAAGGAAAAACGGTCCAAGTCGAAGTGGAAGTCTTTGACGCTCCCCTTGATTACAATCTTCTGCTTGGCCGCAGCTGGATCGATTCCATGCGCACAGTTGTGTTGACCCTTTTCCATGTGGTACGTTTCCCACATCAAGGTAAGGTCGTCACCGTCAACCAACTATCCTTCTTTAATTCGGATACCCATACTAGCAACGTACTGTTCATCACTAAAACCCCACCGGGTTATGAGAACGTTGGTGTAGGCCTTATAAAAGACTCTTCGTTAATGGGTACTTTCCCCATTCCACCGCCCGATGTTCCATGCTTGCTTGTTGCTTCCATCAACATGATCTCCACCTCGCCTCACAAACTTCCTGCATCTCATGACCCCTGGATAGTACCTGACCCTGGAGTCATCTTCGTTTCAGCGACGCAATGTCGTTAAGTCCAGTTGAATCCTTCTATCAGGCCATTCAATCGGCACCACCTTCTACCCCCTCTCTTGGTGAGTTGTCTCCCGATCCTTTTCATGTCATTTTTCCCACAGATGAGATGATCATGTCTATCATGGAGGAAACGCCTTGGGATGATGGGCATCATCGTTCCATCCTCTTTCTGGAGCAACATACCATTGAGAACTATCAACAGATCTTGACCCTGTCGACTGTTGTTGTCATTTCTACCGTTCCCGATTCTGCACCTGATGTGTTTTCCGAAGGGAACCTAAGCAATATCTCGCCCACTATTCCCCTTGACATATCCATCAAAACTGGGATTGTCGAAAATGTCCATATTGGAGCTTCGTGTTCTTCTGACAAAATCGTCACCTACACATCCCTTTTCAAAACGTTTCATGACATCTTCGCATGGAGCTACGAAGAAATTCCAGGTATCGACCCTGAGATTGTGATACATGAGATAAAGACTTACCTTGATGCTAAACTCATCCGGAAACACCTTCGTCCAGTTCACCCACGTAAAGCAGCTGCTATCAAGCTTGAAGTCAAGAAACTTCTAAAGGCCGGCTTTATTTATCGGGTGGCTCTCACAGACTGGGTTTCCAATCTTGTCCCGATCGACAAGAAACAAGGTACCATTCGTGTATGCGTTGATTATAGGGATATCAACAAATCTTGCCCCAAAGACAACTTTCCTACCCCCTTCGTTGATCAGATTGTCGACGATTACGCCGGAAGTGAAATTTTCTCTCTCATGGATGGTTTCTCCAGGTATAATCAAATCAACATTGTTCCCAAAGATCAACATAAGACTGCTTTTATTTGTCCTTGGGGTACTTTTGCCTATCGAAAAATTCCTTTTGGTCTCAAGAACGCTGGCGCAACTTTTCAATGTGCTATGTCTTACGCTTTCCATGATATCAAGAACACCGTTCAACCATATTTGGACGATTTACCCGCTCACTCAATGTGCCAAGTCGATCACCCAACCCACCTTCAAGCCATTTCTGTTCGTTGTCGGTTCTACCATATACGTTTAAATCCTCATAAGTGTGTTTTCTGCATGGAATCTAGTTGACTTCTAGGTTTTATTATTTCGTGTCAAGGGATCCGGGTGGATCCTTTAAAGGTTGAGGTGATCCTTAATCTCCCTCCTCCTTCTACTCTTCGCCAGTTACAAAGTTTGCAGGGGAAAGCAAACTTTCTTCGTCATTTTATCCCAAATTATGCTGAGATAACTCATGGATTTATGCAGCTATTGAAAAAGGGTTCCGAGTTCGTCTGGGATACCATCGCCAACAATGCTTTTGAAGCTTTGAAATTGTCCCTAAAGCATGCTCTGCTTCTCTTTCCCCCCAATTACAGTCGCGATTATTTCCTCTACCTTGCTGCCTTGGATTACACCATTGGTATGGTTCTCGTCCAAGAGGATGATGCTAACGATGAACATGTTATTTACTACTTGAGTCGAAGTCTAATGCCTACTGAAATCAAGTATTTACATGTCGAAAAACTGGCCTTGGCTGTCGTCCAAGCCGTCCAACGCTTTCGGCACTATATCCTCTCGCGCAAGACTACAGTGATTTCTCATTGCAACCCTATGCAACACATTCTCACACGTCAATTGCTAGGGGGAAAATACTCCAAATGGATTGTGATTCTCCAGGAGTTTGACTTGGAATTTGAACACACCAAGTCCAAGAAGTCCTTAGTTTTTGCTGAGTTGATATGCGACTTTCCCCATTCTGAAATGGAAATAGTAGCGGCTGATTCATTACCTGATGAATCTCTTTTCCTTATCAGCACTGATGATCTTTGGTATGGTGATATCATTATATATCTCCAAACCCAGACTTTCCGACCAACTTTTTCTAGTACTGACCGACGTTGCATACGCTATTTAACTCGTCAATACATTATCCTCGGGGATACTCTTTATCATCGGGGGATTGACTTTGTTTTTCGACGTTGCCTAACATTTGACGAAGCTAAGAAAGCTCTGAATGACTGCCATTTTGGAGCATGTGGTGGTCATATGTCTGGGTATGCTACTGCCCAGAAGATCTTACAAGCAGGGTATTTTTGGCCTTCTGTATTTAACGACTGCATAATCGCTACTAAAAAATGCCATGCTTGCCAGACCTATAATCAGAAGATATGGTCACATCCTGCTCCTCTTCACCCTGTGGTCTCAGTTGGTCCCTTTGCGAAATGGGGCATCAATTTCATGACATGTCACCCTCACTCAGCCGGGGGGCATGGTTACATCATTGTATGTAAGTTTTAAACCTGCGAAGTAAAGTAATGCATATAGATTCTTAAGCAATACATAAATTAATCAATGGCTCATACACAGAGTACACAGAAATTTTATACCGGAAACCCTCAACCGGGAAAACCTTTCTTATTTTCATTATATTGAATTTCACCATTCGCCATACAATATATACAATGTTTTTAGGTATTCCGTAGATACCAAAACCCTAATCCCTTAATCTGGAATTAATTTACAAATCAGCTAAAAATAGCAAAATCTGCTAAAAATAGAAAAATCCGCTAAAAATCTAGGTGAAGGGATCATCAGACGCAGTTGTCGTATCTGACGCACCCACACACACACACATGCAAAGAATATAACACATACCCAACATTGTAGTTGTCAATTACTTTATGAAATGGGTCGAGGAGATGCCGACATTTGACAACACTGGAAAGACCGCAACATTATTCATTTTTAATCACGTCATAGCTCGTTTTGGTGTTCCCCAAGCTATCATCATTGATCATGGTAGCCACTTCCAAAACTTCACGATGTCTAAACTTACTGAAAAGTTGGGTCTTCGCCATGATAACTCAACGCCCTATTACCCACAAACCAACGGCCAGGTCGAAGCAATTAACAAAGTTCTCATAACTATGCTCCGACGAATGATAGGGATTCACAAAACAAGTTGGCACACAATGTTGTTTTTGGCATTGTGGGCTTACCGGAAATCCGTCAAGTTTGCTACTGGCTTTACACCTTTCCGGTTAGTCTATGGTTTGGAAGCTATTCTCCCGATTGAATGCGAGATACCCTCTTTAAAACTAGCTGTTGAACTCCTACCAAACACTTCTGCTGAGGAAGAACTTCTATTGTATCTTATGCGATTAGACGAAACTCGATGCGATGCTACCCTAGTTATAGAAGCTCAGAAGAAACGTGTCAAGGCCCAATATGACAAACATGTCAAGCCTCGCATTTTCTCCGAAGGAGATCTTGTTCTCCTCTATGATCAAGATCAAGATATGCTAGGAGCTGGAAAATTCGAAGCCATGTGGCGAGGTCCTTATATCATTCGACGAGTTTTGGAAAAAGGAGCTTATGAGTTAGTAGATTATGATGGTATCCCTTTGAGTAAACCCAGGAATGGGTTGTACTTGAAGAAATACTATGCATAAAATCATATGTGCACGAGTACTTGTATTTTTATTGTATCATACTTCTTGTGTGTTACTACAGTTTTCTTTTGTCGTTATCTGGTCTCTGCCCTTATGTGACGTTGTGTTTGATTTCTAGATTTTGGAGTCTTCGCTACCCTATATTGGCTTCGCTGATGGCGCTAGCCATAGTACTCAGAACCTTGCTTCTACTGCATGGGCAATTTACGCCCCTACAAACGAACTTGTCTCCTTACGAGGTGTGTGTCTCGGCTGTGCGACCAACAACATTGCAGAGTATAGTGTCATTATTGAATTATTGTTTGATGCTATCTCGCTCGGAATATGTCATTTGGTTGTGCGACTCAATTCGCAGCTTGTAGTAATACAGTTAAGTAATGTCTATACTATTCGAAGTCCTACTTTGTTATGGTTGTATTTGCGAATTCGCCTCTTGGAACGTTATTTTGATTACATTGAATATCAACATATTCCTAGATGTCTAAATATATTAACCGATGCCTTGGCTAACTATGTATTAGACAGACATTTGGATCATTTATAAATCAATCACATCAACTTTCATAACACATGATAAACTGGTAGAAACTGTTTGTATATATAACGATCAAAAGAGTTTTTTACAAAAAAAAAATTGTCCGAAGACCAAAATGTCAAAATCTGAATCTCATAGCTTCTACAAAGTGACGTCATGGATGATGTTCATGGTAACACACGACTGCCCAGGAAACTCTATGGAGCAGTCGACTCATGGACTCTGACACTCCTACTGTATGACATTGATCGCATCGTGGAACCTCTCCAAGAGGCATGTATGGAATATCTGCTGTCAAACCCTCTAGGTTTTGTTCCACTGCTTGATAATCCCCAGCTTCCCATTGTGGCACTGGTGCTACCTCTCCTCGTCATTGAGTGGGAGAAGTACCAGGAGGTCGGTAAGGTCCAACATTTGTGTCATCAACAATGAATTTTGTATTTAGTCTTTGAACGAACATATAAAAAACATTTGAATATGATAAAATTCACAAAAACATTTAAAAAGAAAAAATCGTGTACTTCTTACCAAGTTCCCCCCACTGAGCATCCTTCGGCAGGACTAAGTCTGGATCTCCTCAAAAATCCAACCCGGCATAAGCATAATCGTCAACCATCAACATCTATGGTTGAAGCCAGTCAAAGAAGGTATCATCATACTTGATAATTGGTCCAGCTACATGTCGGGCCATGAGTTGACACCATCTCAACATTCTTGGATCCCTGGGAGACAGTAAATTCCACTCCACCTGCAGTCACAGTAATGGAACCCTCTCGAGAAAGAAGGACACTAACAAAGTTCCATACCCAAATTGCTTCAGGTTGCCTCATTTGCATTTGGTCAACTACCTTTTTATGCTACGAAGCACTACATCTGCCCAGTTAAAAACCCGAGGTTCAGTACACTCAATAGCATACTGGAAGTAACTCTGGAGAACCATGTGAGGAGCGGAGCTCCCAGCCATCCGAGCAATGGTGAACAAGATAGTATGGAGGGTCAAATCCCATACTCCCCAAATAGCTACTTTTCCTTTCTTCCTCTCTGCCTCAGGAACATAGTGTAAGCGGTAGTACTCACTCATGGGCAGCCCACCACCTATGCTACCAGTCAGGCTCACGTGGTACCCATGTCGTGACAATCCAGTCAAGAAGTAAATGTCCTCAATATCTAAGGACAGTGTGTGGACCCCTACATGAAATACCTGCTGATCAGGATCCCACATATGCACAAGGTACTCTAATAACCTGACTTGGGCCCTCATGCCCGGGATACGAAAGTACTTCAGAAGGCCACAATTTCTCAAAGCAACAATAGTGGGTGGATGATTTCCGACAATGGGATTATCTTCTTCGTGCTCTCTTTCACGCCATTCAACCACCATTTTGATGGCCAATCACCTGCATAAGAAGCACAAAAAGAAGATTAGCAACTCTATTCATGAATTGGTTCTCTTTCATTGAGTAATTTTTTAAAAAACTTTTGTGCTTTGTGGTTCTCGCAGGTGCCCTTTAGGCACAGTGCGAGAACCTCGCAGGCTGCTATGGGCTCACCTGCGAGAATGACCCATTCTGGCAGGTCCCATGTAGCCCACCTGCAAGAATGGCTGAGCGCAAGTAGGGCTCACAAAACCAACTCAAAAATGAATTTTAACCAATGAAAATGCAAAATTAAACAATGAAAGAGTAGAGGACAAAGCGCCTACCTCACTGTCACTGACGGATCGACGAATGGACGCTCGTAACTCCCACAATCTGACGCCGAACTTCGAGGGTAAAAGAGGGTTTTTTGGGCTCAAATACTGGAAAAGTGAAAATGATATGGTAAAAAGAGTTTTACTCCTTTATATTTACTTTTACCATGTTATTTGGTTTTTTATGATTATTTATCTATTAAACCCTAATCCCTAATGTCCTTTTGAGTGTAACTTTTGCAGGCATGATGACTTCAATGTTCGTATACAGGGATGCGGACATAATTTTTCTTTTTTCATCCATGTTTTGATTGTTTTTTATGGTTTTTGTATAAAACCTCGAGCGTGGTCTTTGTCTGTTCTCACGCTCAAAAATACATGAGAACGCGATCGAGCATACTTTTATCACTTTTTCGGGCTCAACAAGGTTATACGAAAAAGGAACCCCCCTGGAGTCCTCTTTAAGCTCTTTTCAGACTCTCTAAACATGAAAAGATAGCCGAGCGACCTTGCTATTTTCATGCTCGATAAAGTATTTGAAGAAAGCATATGGTGGGCGATAATTTATCTCTTTTTTGGTCTCATCGGACTATTTTACGAAAAAGGAACTGAGAGAGTTCTCTTTGAAGTGTTTTTCCAGAATCTATAATCATGAAAAACCTTTGAGTTTTCTATCTTTGGACTCGTTAAACAAACATCGACAGACCCATAATGGGACCGAACCACTCCTTCTTAGGGTTCATTAAACATACTCCGAAGGACTTATCTGAAGGATAAGATTATATAAACAAGCATATGTTATTCTCCTCAAGCTTGCGTAAAAATAAAGAGGTACTCGCCAAAAGTGGTGGGGGAAAATTTGGGAAAGGGATATGTTATCATCTTCGTATTGATTGGCAGTAAGTGTCACTCTTGAACATGACACCCCCTATTCATTATATTTGAAGCTGGTTTGGGAAATCCATTTGTTTCTCATTCGATTTGCTACAAGGTCATTCCCTATCTCATCTTTGAGTCAATGCTGCCAAATCATTGGTCGTGTCATTCATATGTTCAAGGGAAGTCCATCTGAAACCTCTATTGAGTCAGCCATCTGCAGTTGTCCATTCTCTCCGTGTCGACCTTCCTTGTGTCCAGTTTAATTTACATTATACTCTGTTTCACCTTCAAAATCTGTTACTCATTTCACGTCATTGATGGGGGATACATCAAGGCCCTCCTATGACGATTTTTGTTCCATCGACTTCAGCTCATTATCCGGACACAAGACTTAGAAATTCTTCGGTACCTTGGAGCTTGCATGCCTCAATGGTAGGTTTCCTCACTTTCGAAAGTGGGTTTACATCATCGACCTCTGATCGAAAGATTCCATCGGATGTTCGACTTCAACTCACTCATTCACACTCGATGAATTGTACTAGAGTACCTTGGGAGTCATTGACATCAATGGTGATTTCCCTCGCACTTGTTAACGGTTTCATCAATGACCGGTAATCAAGTGGTTTTTGCCATGTTCGACTTCAACACATGTAATCACATGGTTAGATTCATACTTTTGGGCGACGAGATCGAAGACCTTAGATATCATCTATTTTTCCAGGTTGTGATGGAGTATGTATAATTTGCGACACATAGATCCATTGTGTATGTCTCATGGCTATGTCATCTTAATTTGAAATTTCTCGCATAGATCCATAGTGTATTCCTGGTGGCTATGCTATATTTTGACGGCATGGATCCACAGTGTATGATTGGTGGCCATGACCCATGTCTACAATTTTCATCCATCTGTGATCCGAGTATGGGAATGCCTACCTCAAAATTGGTATATATGATATTCTGCAGATGCTTGGTTGTTTGCAGGTTTTCGATTAGGTTCTCTCCCGGTTTCCGACACACACATGAAGTTTACAAAGTCTTTCGGTTGTCACTGATTCCAACCTCATACTTTGGGGGGCATTCTATTACCCATGATTTTGGTCATCATGATGATGTATTGATGATGGTGAACTCAGGCTCCTCATAAGAACATTCTCCTGGGAAAATAGACATTCATCTCTCCCCAGAAAACTCATTTTTGAAGAGAGTTCGCAGGTTGCTAGTATCCCAGGGTGCGAGAATGACCCATTCTCACAGGCTTCCTTAAGATGGGGTGCAAACTTCTCACACTGTGTAACATAGCTAGGGTGCAAACCTTCTCTAAAGCATGGAAAAGATGAATTCTTGATGGTTCTAGAAGGGAATCTTCTAGAAGAATGGATTGGCATTCAAATGGTTATCCTTGTACTGGATTCCATGATATTGTGGGATCATTCTTATCCAAGTAACCATCTCATTCTCTCTTATATATTGAGGGAATTCTCATGGAAAATGTTAAGCAAGATTCATTGGAGAATTGGTGAAAGAATTGTGTGAAGGACTTAGCTTGAACAGGAGCTTGGAGACTCTAGCAAGTCTATCAAGAGGATTTGATCTTCTTCATACAAGGATTGAGCAAGTGTGTGTGTTGGAGCCAAGAGCCATCGAAAGGAAGCTTGTGACATCAAGGCAATCTGGTTGTAATCTTTAATTTCAATTAATATGATACAGTGGCATGTCCCTTTCCCATAAAGCTATTCTCACTTTATTGTGTAATTCCTTGATCATACACATAAGTTGACAGTTGAATATATTTTGCTATCTTCACTTTGGTTGGTT
>ML835737.1:29277-44675 GCA_009831015.1 Picea engelmannii | reverse complement strand
AAAAACCTCTCTCATTTTTTTCACAGGTGCCATGAACAGGGAGAATCAAATCCATGTTCAAGGCCCATTTTTTCAGTTTTTCATTTTCCTGTTGCAGTCTTGATTTTGCGGGAGGTGTTTCGGTGAGATGGAGACGAATTTGGCGAAACCGAAGGAATTTTTTGTCCAGAACATGCCCATATACAATTAAATCCTTCATTTTTTTCCCAGGTGTTAGAATTAAAGAGAAACAGATGTCTGTGCGGACCCCATTTTTGCAGAAATTCGGCAAGTTTTTCATGGCGGACATTTCAATATTTTTAGGGATTTTTTCTATTTTTGGCCAAGATTGCCCAACTGTCAAAGAAGGAATTCGAAAGTGACATTGTTGATAGGGTTTTGGCCCCTTAATATAGGATCCGATCCTGTTTTTGTGGAAACTGTTTGATCTTGTACTATTTTTAGTATTTCAGTTCTTGTTTAATAGGATCTCTGTTTTTGATTTAAAGGCTATAAAGCCTATGCTTTCAAGATGAATGAAGGATCAGTCAGAGGACCATGATTTAGTTTTTGTAAAACGTCTCACTGAGCTTTCTGTATTTTTCATCAATTCAATAATACAATGCTATGCTGCAGGATTCTTGTGACTATTTCGACTGGTGATGTGCATCCCTCTTTGTAAATTTGTTTCTCTGTTATCATAATTAATGTCTTCCTATGAATTATTCCTAGAAGATTAAGAACATAATTGGTTTTAATGTACCCTCTGTCTCTAGCTTGGTATATTTTTTATGTTTTCCACTGAAGATTAAACTCAAAATTCTTAGTTGCTCCGTGTTTAATTGGATTTCTTGACCTGTTTCGTCTCACACATTTCATTTAAATTAAAGAATCCAGTGAGTTGTCTACCTTGCCCTGCAAATATTAACCTATTGACATGGATTTTTGATCATTCGTTGTAGTGACTCCATATCCCATGGTTTCTCTTCTCTGCTCATACCCAATTCCTAAAAACAAATCCTATGTTCTGTGTAACTAGCCTAATATCTTCTTCAAACAAAGTTATATCAGACAGAGAGATCCCTCTCTGAGTCTTGGAGGGCTAGATCCAAGACTTGAAGTGGTTTTGATGTTGCCTCTGTGACTTCCCCCACATCCTTGGGCAAATTACAGAGTGTTAACAGATGCTTTGAATTGTACATGTGCAGAATGTGTACGATCATCCAGTTGACGACCTCTGTTTGGCCATAAGTTTGTGGATGGAAAGTTGTGGACTTGGTGAGCTTGGTGTCCAACATCGACCAGAGGCTGGACCAAAATGTACTGAGGAACCTACTGTCCCGATATGAGATGATAGACTGTGGGATCCCAAAGTGTACCCACACTCATTCAAAGAAGAGTTTATCTGTGGCTTCTGCTGTGATATTCTTCTTGCAGGCCATCATAATGGACATCTTCGAGAATCGGTTGACGACCACAAAAACACAGTCATTGCCAAGCTTAGTAGAAGGAAGGCCCGACATGTAATCCATATAGATGGATTCCCAAGGTTGATTGGGGGTAGGAAGCGGAGAATAGAGGCCTTTCTTCTTGATGGTCGGTTTGGCAGTGGTGCAAGCAGTGCAGGACATGATGTACTTTCCAACATCTTGTCGAAGGTTCGGCCAATAGAAATACTTTTGCAATACTGCCACGGTTTTCTCGACCCCAAAATGCCCAACGACCCGACTGTAGTGCACCTCCCAAACCATCTTGGCACGCTCGCTTGAAGGAACACAACGATGTCCCAGGTGACAAAGCAGGGCATCTTAGAGGTGAAAATTGGGAACTTGCTTACCCTCCAAGAGTGTATTGTATGTGTGGTCGAATTCTGGATCACTTGTGTAATGTCCCCAAGGCCGAGCCTTGTTGTAAATCATGTCTATGAAGTATAAAGCTTGTTTATGAACTGTAATTCAAGTTTATAAGGCTAGTGAGCCAAGTTATATAAGCTAGTGGGCTTATGTGTTATTAGGCCAGGGAGCCTAAGTGTTGAAGGCCACGAGCCTGATTTTTGTACATGTAATTATGCACAGTATTAATACAAAACATCTCTGCATGTGGAACGACCACGATGAATGAGTGATGGGGGACTAAGCTTCTACAAAACTTGGGTAAGGGATTGGGGGCTGGAAGGTTGGAAAGAGAGGCTAAGTGTGGAGCCTAGGGGCTTAAGTCCTTCCGAATAATATTTTAATATTATCCCAAAAGCCATGTGAAATCTATGTTTTGTCCTAAGTTCCTGGGGAGGGATGCATGTAGCTTCATGGGTGACATGTGTCGACCCAGGCGCATGTGATTTAACCCAGGAAATGAGCCATGTTGTGTTCTCTCCTTTCCATTCCGTCGAATGTTGCGTAGGAGTTGGGTGGGCATTCCTCCAACCATCACCTGAATCCGGGGTTTGACCTTCCAATTCCTCCATCCTCCATCTGTATGCGTTTGGCCTATGTGATTGAACCTCTGTACACTTTACGCATCTCTGAAACCAGAGAGAGCCGCTCTATGCTTTAGCACCGATCGTTTCTGCTTCGGGTGTCCATACCCATTTTCCCAATTGATTGTTGTGGCCACGCAGTGCTGGACTGCATGTGGCTTGATGGCCAGTGTGAGGGAGGTGATTGTTCTTGAAGAGGCAGGTTACCCAGTCTGTGAGCGACTCTCTCCAGGTGAGAGAGTGCGCAGAGGAAGTGAGAAATCCTGGAAGAAGTTATGTAGCTTCCACAGAGCTCGGAGACTTCCGGTTCGGTCTGTTGTTGAAGCCCAAGGAAAGGGAGGTTAGCATTCGATGGACTATCTTGGTGACAGTGAAGGTGTATACTCCTAGGGTGGGACAGACATGTGGGGAATGAGAGTTTATGGGAAGTGGGCATAAGTGGCTCCTGGGAGAGAATCCTTCTCCTGTGACTGTGTGTCTTCCTGTATTCCCTGCCTAGCCTAGGAATCCCTACCCGGTGGAGCTTAGTCCCAGCATGGGGGTGACCTACTACTGAGAGTGATGAGCAATGCGGTCTAAGGTTGGGAGGTTCGTGGGAGGTCTACATGTAGTTGGTGAATTACATCCAGTCTAAAAGATAAGTATATACATGCGTATAATTTCAATTTAATATGCATGTCTGTGATTCTAGCAATGTTTACATGTATTCCGTTGTATTCGTGAATTATTGTTAATGCCATGGATTATGTATGCTAACGATATTAATGTGCTTACGTTGTGTTTAACTGTAACTAAGCAATTGTATTTCATAAGAATGCATAATATGTTACAATAGTGTTTTTCCGCGTAGTAATGTTGGCCTGACCATGGGGTTGATGGTGGGGGAACGTTATAGTATGGTATCAGAGCCTAGTTTCAACGTTGAGCCTAGATGGGATGGATAAGTGGTCTTTGGATCGAGGTTTTGAAAAGAAATTGTGTCTAGAGGACTAATTTCAGACCTCGGAATGTTTTTGAGTGTCAACGAACTACTTGACCGTGTTACAAAGCTCAGGAGGTGTAGCGGTATTATAAAACTGCAGCTGGTGTGGTATATAACCACAAGGAGAGAGAGAACTCCACACCAGAAGTGTTGGAGCCATAGAATCTGTTCGGGAGGAAAGGATAACCCTCACAACCGTCAAATCTGGAGAAGATGCACAAGGTTTAAAACCCTTTGGAGTTGCACAGGAGTGTGGAAATCGTGATACATGAAATCTCGAATTCGTCAGGATCGTCCATCAGAAAGGATGCATGGAGAGCGATCAGCCTTTCGCTGACTCGTGACTTGAAATGGTCTAAGGGTGAGTTCGTGAGAATTCACGAAACACAAATTCACGATTGGATCACAACCGTCGATCTAAGAGAGATCTGGACCGCTAATTGTCCAGGAAGAAATCGACATTTCGGAATAGGGAGGACGAAGGTGGAAAATCTTTCGACCTCGTGACACACGAAATCTCGATACACGAAATGCCGATGAGATCTAAGTCGTTAGATCGTGGGGAATCAGGACCATTGGATCAAGTAGATGAAAGTTCAGAAGGAGGGTACCAAGTCATTGGCCAGAAGTCCTTGAGAAGCAGAGTTGGATGGTCAGAATTCTCTGTGGAGAACTCGCGAAATCCCGAGGACCGTAAGATAGCCAGAAGTTGCAAGGTAGTTAGTGGATGGAGAAATGCGCTACCCTAGGATCTAGAATAAGCATGGGTCATTGATCGTGGTTGGTTTGATCCATTCGATCATTTCGTGAATTCATGGATCGTGAACTTGGAGTGCAGGCTAAATTCTTGGTCACTCCAAGTCTTGAATCGCGAAAGAGATTAACAAGGGTAGAATCGGATGGTGGAGCGCTTCCAGGAAGAAGTGCCGAAATCCCATGAGCCGTCGGATCCAGTGAACTAACGAGGAATTTATGGTTGAAGAACTTTGACAGGTGTAATCTTAGGAGAGATATGGACCGTCGGATCAGGGGAGGCTCACAACCGTTGATCTCATACATGAATTCCCATATCGGAATTCGGGGATTGAAGTGACAAGAGATTTGGAGTCGCTGCATCGTGAACCCCCGGTTCATGAAACTCTGAAAAGATCTGGACCATTGGATCCAAATCATCGAGGATCGTTGGATCTCGTACAAGAACTCGTGTATCGGAGTTCGGGGAATGGAGTGACCAGTGGTTTGGGTCGTTGCATTTCGAACTCCCGGTTACCGAAACCCCAAAACCCGAAGTCCCAAAATCTTCGAAGATGGAAGAACCGTAGTGGATTTTTAACCGTTGGATGTTGGGTAAACGTGGACCGTCGATCCACCCGATTTATGTGAATTCAGTAAATCGAAACTCCGAGAGATATATGTGTGTACCTTAAACTCTTCGAAGGTTGAAAGCCCGAGTAGCACCTAGTAGTCTAGCATTTGGTCATGACCTTTGGTTACAAGGGCAGGGGTTAAGAAAGAGGGAGCTATCACCCAAAAATTACAGAGACAAGCAGAACTCGGAAAATTTGTGAAGTCGAAGCGTTTTCTTAATTAGAATGGTTTTGAATGTGTGGAATTTGCTAAGAATGATGACCTGACAAATCCCTACTATCTGCACGTGTGTTTTCAAAAGCTTAGAAAGTGCCAGAACCGATTAGGGTTGTCATTGAGAGCAGAGAATGAAAGAGGTGCAGATTGCCTCCAATTCAGAGAACGAAAGAGAAGGAAGGAATGTCAACTTGGGAGTCGAAGGATCAAACTCTAATGGGCAAGGAAAAGAGATGGATAAGGAAGGACATGATGAAAATCATTGAGAGATTGCAGAAAGATGCCTAGGCTCGCCGAGCTGATAGCCAAATGCTCATGAAAGTTAGGGATAAGCAGGGTGAATTCAACTTAAGGATGTTGATGAGTCTGGAAAGAATAGAAAAAAAATTGGAAAAGGAGAGTGACTCAAGCAAGATAGAGAGTCGCAGGACCCCTGAGAGAAAAAGAAGATCAAGGAGTGTCAGCAGACATCGTCGTTGCTTCCCAAAGAATTCCAGTAGGGAAGCACACAGTAGTTCAAGCCCATCTTCTACCTGAAAGCACATGAGATCTGGGATGGATGAATTGAAAGGGGAAATGAACAAGATCAAGCCTCCAACGTTCGATGGAGAACATAAGAAGGAGGAAGATGCCGAAACTTGGTTGCTTGGTATGAGGAAATACTTTCAACCGCAGAATTATTCCTCTCATGCAGAGGGCAGGATTTCCATGTATCAATTGAAGGGAAAGGCATCCATGTGGTGGGATCAACTTGTGCAGGTACAACACATCAGGGAAAGGGACATCACATGGAAAGAATTCAAGAGGTATTTCGAGAGGAAATACTTAACTAAAAGATATTATGACAGAAAGATGAAAGAGTTCTTTGAACTCAATATGGACAACCAGACCATTGATGAGTATGAACGAAAGTTTTTGGAATTACTGAAGTATGTTTCGTTCATCAAAGATGAGTCTGTCAAGATTCAGAGGTACTTGAGTGGATTACCGCCTCCTATTGGAGATAAGATTCAATATGATGACCCAAAGACTATGGAAGAAACGATAAGAAGAGCGAAGTGCTTATTTGAACAACAAAGAGAAAAGGCTACCTTTCGGAAGGCTTGGGATGACCAGAAAAAGTTCAAGAAAGAACAGAGGCAGAAGGGAAATAAACCACCTTTTTTCATAAACAATCCTCAAGGACAACTGTCTCTTATAGAGCCCAGGAAGGTTGAAGTGGGTGGGAAAATGTCAAGGCCGCCACCTGTGGAATGTTGGGGTTGTAAATAAAACCATAGGTACATGGATTTCCCCCACACAAATGATAAAGTAAGAGTTCTCCACAATGTTCAGCAGGCTGAAACAGTGGAGGACATGGGTAGTAGAATTCCAAGGATCTATGCAGCCCTGGAAAATAAGCAAGCTGAGTATCAATCGCACATGATTGAAGTAGAAGGTATGATAAAAAACCAACCATTTACTATTTTAGTTGATTTAAGGGCTAGCCATAGTTATATAGACCCTAGAGTGGTAGAAAGTTTGCATTTGATAAGAAGCAAACATGAAAAGTCTTGGTTAGTGCAATTAGCTACATGAACCAAGAGGAAAGTCATGGAGTTAGTCAAGTCATGTCCTGTAGACATGAATGGACCGAGGACGAAGGCCGATTTAAACATTCTGCCGTTAGTCTCTTATGACTGTCTAATTGGGATGGACTGGTTGGACCAACACCATGCCATCTTGGACTGTCGGAACAAGGCATTCACTTGCTTAGATGAAGAAAGGAATCAAAGAGCCATCTAAGGAATTCCTAGAGTTGTTACTGTTAAGGAAATCTCAGCAATGCAGCTGAAGAAGTGCTACAGAAAAGGCTGTCAATTATTTGCAGCCCATGTGGGGGAAACGCCTAAGGATAAGGTGTCAAGTATTGAGGATCATGAGGTACTTAAAGAGTTCGAAGATGTATTCCAGGAAGTACCTGGACTACCTCCGAAAAGGGATATCGATTTCTTTGTGAACTTGATGCCTGGAGCAGCTCTAGTGTCAAAGGCTCCGTACAAGATGAGTGCGCCAGAACTGAAAGAGTTGCAACTGCAGCTTGAAATTTTTTTGAAGAAGGGTATATACGCCCAAGTGTGTCTCCTTGGGGTGCCCCGACCCTGTTCGTAAAGAAGAAGGACAGAACACTAAGATTGTGCATCGATTTCAGGCAATTGAACAAAGTAACGGTGAAGAACAAGTATCCTCTGTTGAGGATTGATGATCTCTTCGATCAATTGAAGGATGCAAAGATCTTTTCAAAAATAGATCTAAGATTGGGATATCACCAAGTAAGAATAAAAGATGAATACATCAACAAGACCGCCTTTAGAACAAGGTATGGTCATTACGAGGTCACAGTGGTGCCGTTTGGACTGTCAAATGCACCTGCTGTTTTTATGAGCTTGATGAATGGAGTATTCAAGGATTATCTAGACAAGTTTGTCATCGTCTTCCTGGATGACATTCTGGTGTATTCCAAGATGGTGTTGCAGGTGCTAAGAGAGAACCAACTGTATGCCAAGATGAGCAAGTGCTCGTTTTATCAGTAGTGGATCCATTACTTGGGACATATTATCTCGAAGGATGGGATAGTTGTAGACCCTGAGAAGATTGAAGCCATTAGAGAATGGTCAACGCCAAGGAAGGTAACAAAAGTTAGGTCCTTCATGGGATTGGCTGGTTATTACAGAAGGTTCATTGTAGGGTTTTCCAAGATATCTCACCCTATCACTTCCTTGCAAAGAAAGGGGAAGCAGTTTCGCTGGACATAGGGATGTGAGGAAAGTTTCTAGTGATTGAAACAAATGTTAACCAGTGCTCCAATCCTGAGGATTGCAGATCTAAATGCAGATTTCATAGTATGCACTGATGCATGCAAAGAAGGATTGGGAGGGGTCCTCAGTCAGAACGAATTCGTAATCTGTTATGAGTCCATGAAATTAAAAGAGCACGAGAAGAACTATGACACCCATGACTTGGAGTTGGCAGCCATAGTTCATGCTCTAAAGAAATGGAGGCATTACCTCATGGGAAGGAGGTTTGAACTCAGAACAGACCATAACGGTCTGAAATATTTGTTTGATCAACCAACCTTAAACGCTAGAAAAAGTAGGTGGCTAGAATTTCTGTGTGAGTACGACTTTGAGATCAAGCATATCAAAGGAAAGGAAAATAAAGTGGTTGATGCACTCAACAGGAGGGTGCATGAATTACATGCTACAACCATTAGCATGTATCAGACTGATATTAAAAGCATAATTCTGGAGGCTGCAAATGCAGATCTGCAGTACAGAGAATTGGTAGCCAAGCTACAACAGGGTAAGATGCCATAGAAGATGGAAATTTATAAATTGGAAACAGATGGAATATTGTTGTACAAGAACAAAATTTTTGTACCCAATGTCCAGTGCTTGAAACAAATGATTTTGCAGGAGATGCATAATGTGCCTTATGCAGGGCACCCTGGATATAAAAAAACAGTAGCAGTGGTCAAGAGCCATTACTTTTGGCTGGGTATGAAGAGAGAGATTGCTGAATACAATGCTAGATGTATGGAGTGCCAGAAAGTTAAAACTGAGCATAGGCACCCAGTAGGGTTGCTGCAACCTTTACCCATTCCTGAGTGGAAGTGGGAAGTAGTAATGATGGATTTTATTACGGGATTTCCCCGAACATGCAAGCTGCATGATTCGATCATGGTGGTGGTGGACAAGCTTACAAAAGCTGCCCATTTTATTCCACTGAAAACTACTCACAAGGCAACATATGTTGTTGATATTTTCATAAAGGAAGTGGCACGATTGCACGGAATTCCTAAAACGATTGTGTCTGACAGAGACCCGAAATTCACCTCAAATTTCTGGAAAGGATTGTTCAAAGGATTCATAATGAATGTAAACTTTAGTACAACTTATCATCCTGAGTCTGATGGACAGACAGAGAGGGTGAACAGAGTAATAGAAGACATACTGAGAATGTATGTGACGGACAAACCATCAATATGGGAAGACTACCTACACTTGGTAGAATTCGCCTACAACAATGGGTATCATGCATCGTTGAAGATGAGCCCATTTGAAGCACTTTATGGAAGAAAGTGCAATACTCTAGTGAGCTGGGATAATCCAACTGATAGAATAATAGTTGGGCCAGAGTTTCTCAAGGAGATGGAGGACCAAATGATAAAAATTAAGCAGAATTTGAAAGCTGCCCAGGACAGGCAGAAAAGTTATGCTGATAAGAACATAACCCACAGAGAGTTCAAAGTGGGTGATCATGTTTTCTTGAAAGTGAAAGATAAGAGGAGTTCCCCGAAGCTGGGAAGTTGCGCCAAGTTGGCAGCCAGATTTTGTGGGCCATTTGAAATCCTGGAAAGGATTGGGCTAGTTGCATATATGCTTGCATTACCTGCATCCATGACTGTACATAATGTGTTTCATGTTTCATTTCTTAAAAAGTATATGCCTGATGCTAATCATGTAATTGATTGGAATGTGATCCAGGTGGAACAAGAAGGTGTCCTGCAAGTGCATCCTGTGCGCATATTGGACAGGAAAAACAAACAGCTCCGGAATCAAGCCATAGGGCTTGTAAAGGTCCAGTGGACCTGGCACGGTCCTAAGGACGTAACATGGGAGCATGAAGATGTTATGCGGGCAAAGTACCCACATCTTTTTGAAAATTTTGAAAAGCTTGCAGATGCAGTATAAGGTTGCACTGAGGACAATGCAAAAATAAGGGGAGGGGATTGTAATGTCCCCAAGGCTGAGCCCTGTTGTAAATCATGTCTATGAAGTATAAATCTTGTTTATGAACTGTAATTCAAGTTTATAAGGCTGGTGAGCCAAGTTATATAAGCTAGTGGGCTTATGTGTTATTAGGCCAGGGAGCCTAAGTGTTGAAGGCCAGGAGCCTAATTTTTGTACATGTAATTATGCACGATATTAATACAAAACATCTCTGCATGTGGACCGACCACAATGAATGAGTGATGGGGGAATAAGCTTCCACAAAACTTGGGTAAGGTATTGGGGGCTGGAAGGTTGGAAAGAGAGGCTAAGTGTGGAGCCTAGGAGCTAAGCCTAGGGGCTTAAGTCCTTCGGAATAATATTTTAATATTATCCCAAAAGCCATGTGAAATCTATGTTTTGTCCTAAGTTCTTGGGGAGGGATGCATGCAGCTTCATGGGCGACATGTGTCGACCCAGGCGCATGCGATTTAACCCAGGAAATGAGCTGTGTTGTGTTCTCTCCTTTCCATTCCGTCGACTGTTGCGTAGGAGTTGGGTGGGAATTCCTCCAACCATCACATGAATCCGGGGTTCGACCTTCCAATTCCTCCATCCTCCATCTGTACGCGTTTGGCCTATGTGATTGAACCTCTGTACAGCTTACACATCTCTGAAACTAGAGAGAGCCACGTTATGCTTTAGCATTGATCGTTTCTGTTTCGGGTGTCCATACCCATTTCCCAATTGATTGTTGTGGCCACGCAGTGCTATACTTCGTGTGGCTTGCTGGCCAGTGTGAGGGAGGTGATTGTTGTTGAAGAGGAAGGTTACCCAATATGTGAGCGACTCTCTCTAGGTGAGAGAGTGCATGGAGGAAGTGAGAATTCCTGGAAGGAGTCCTGTAGCTGCCACAAAGCTCGGAGACTTCCGGTCTGGTCTGTTGCTGAAGCCCAAGGGAAGGGAGGTTAGCAGCCGATGGATTGTCTTGGTGACAGTGAAGGTGTATACTCCTGGGGTGGGACATACATGTGGGGAATGAGAGTCTGTGGGCAGTGGGCATAAGTTGCTCCTAGGAGAGAATCCTTCTTTTGTGACTGTGTGTCTTCCTGTATTCCCTGCCTAGCCTAGGAATCCCTACCCGATGGACCTTAGTCCTAGCTCGGGGGTGACCTACTGTTGAGAGTGATGAGCAGCACAGTCTAAGGCTTGGAGGTTCGTGGGAGGTCTACACGTAGTTGGTGAATTACATTCAGTCTAAAATATAAGTATATACATGCGTATAATTTCAATTTAATATGCATGTCTATGATTCTAGCAATGTTTACATGTATTCCGTTGTATTCGTGAATTATTGTTAATGCCATGGATTATGTATGCTAATGATATTAATGTGCTTACGTTGTGTTTAACTGTAATTAAGCAATTGTATTTCATAAGAATGCATAATATGTTATAGTAGTGTTTTTCCGCATAGTAATGTTGGCCCGACCATGGGGTTGATGGTGGGGGAACGTTACAACTTGTGTAGAGAAGCGGTCAATCGGAAGTCTCGTGCCCACAAGAGTTGAGCACAGTGGTTAGCGCCAAGATGGGTAGTCGACTGAGGTAGTCTGCAACATTATTGGTGTTGCCTTTTTTGTACTTAATGTTCAAATGAAACTGTTGCAGGTATGTGGACCACTTCTGATGGCTATCGTTCTGCAACTTCCCTTGTGTCTGTATGAACTGCAGGGGTCGGTGGTCTGTGTGGATGACCGTTTCCTTTCCCAAAATGTAATGCTTCCATTACCGAAAAGCCTGCACAATGGAATACATTTCTTTGTCATAAGTGGGATACTTCCAGACTGTGTCGGAAAGTGTCTCACTTTGATATGCCACTAGATGCCCATGTTGAGTAAGAATTGCCCCAATAGCATAGTCAGAGGCATCTGTCTCGATCTCAAATGGTTGTTGCAAGTATAGTAATGTGAGCACTGGTGCAGAGCAGAGGCGATGCTTCAACTCCCCGAATGCCTTCTGTTGAGATTCAAACCAAAATAATTTTTCTTTATCTCCTCCCTTGGTGACTTGACTCAAGGGCCAAGTGATATGAGAGAATCCCAATACAAACCTGCGGTAGAAATTGGCAAGACCTAAAAAGCTGCGGAGCTTTGTTAGGGTGGTTGGGGCTTGTCAATCCCGAATGACTTGGATCTTTTTTGGATCCACATGCACCCCCCACTCATCAATAATGTATCCCAGATACTGAACCCGGGTCATGCCAAAAGTGCATTTCTCCGAATTGGCACACAACTTGTGTTCCCACAGTGTTTGGAGGACCTGTCGGATGTGGTGGAGGTGCTCTTCCCAAGTCTGGCTGAAGATTATAATGTCATCCAAGTACACCACTACAAATGAGTTGGTGAATGGCTGCAGGATGTCATCCATTAGCCTCATGAAGGTTGCAGGGGCATTCGTCAACCCGAAATGCATGACCAACCATTCGAAAAGGCGCTCCTTGGATTTGAATGCAGTCTTCCACACATCAAAGGGTTCGATTGGTACCTGGTGATACCCAGACTTCAAGTCGATCTTGCTGAAATATTTCTCCCCCTTGAGGTTGTCCAGAAGGTCATCAATCCTTGGGATCAGGTACCTATTCCGGACAATGATCTTGTTCAGTGCCCGATAGTCAATGCAGAGTCTCCAAGTCCCATCCTTCTTCTGCACCAACACGATCGGGCTCCCACAGGGCGATGAACTCAGTTGGATGTGACCTTTCTGCAATAGCTCCTGAATCTGCCTCTTGATTTCATCATTCTCCAGAACGGAGCGCTGATAGATGGGTCCATTGGGCAGTGGCACACTTGGGGTCAAATCGATGGGGTGCTTGACCTAGCAGTGTAGAGGCACCCCTGTGGGGGAGGTGAAGATGTCCTTGTACTCCTCCATGACCTTATCCATCTGTTGTTTTCATGTAGCGGGGCCCTGTCTGGAGGTCATGACCACAATCTTCCTCTTTCTCTGAGGGCAGATCATCAGGAAAACAAATTTCCTAGTTTGGAAATGAGCTTATTGCATTGTTTTGCAGTAACCAAAGAGATGGTGGTAGGCGGTGCTATCTCTGGTATCCTGTACAAATTATTTCCCAAAGTTATAATAACAGCACGAGGCCTGGACTCATACACATCATGTCACTTCCACAAGTACGGTTGGCCTAATAATACATAAGAAACATCAAGAGGAGAAATGTCACATAATACCTCATCCGTGAAGGGATTGATGCTGTAGGGAAGGTGACATTGTTGACTGACGCGGAGGTCCCGTGCTTGGTGCAACCACCCAATGGTGTATGGTTGTGGGTGTGCTATGGTCGACAAGCCCAGCCGCTTCATGACCTCTACAGAGATGAGGTTCTTTTGGCTCTCACTTTCGACAATGAACTACAATGGGGAACACTTTACTCATATCTTGGAATGGAAGAGACGCTCTGCCTCCTTTGGATCTTCTGGTTCCTCCTTTTGGATCTTCGTGGTGGCAACGATGGCGTTGGGCTCCGCATCGATAATCTTCTTCCCCTTGTCATTCCCCTTGTCAGGTTCTGATTCAGAGTTAGAGCATGCATTCGATTCAGAAGCCTTCAACTCGGCTACCAGTGACTTATTGGCCCGACACTCACTTGTGTTGTGAGTGGAGCTCCTATGGAACTCACACCACTTCCCCGTGTCCGTTTTTGGCTTCGTGGCGTTGTTCTTTGCTTGTGGATATGGCGGGTTGTCCTGGGATGCCCCGCCTTGGCTTGGTCCTTTGTTCTGCGGTTTGGGGGTACCTTTCCCTTACTTCTGATTTGCAGACCCAAAGTCTCGCTTCTTCTGTTTGAACTTCTACTCAATCTTGGCAGCATATCGGTATGCCACACCAAGCGAGGAGATGTCGAGGAACTCCATTTCCTCCTGAATGTATCTGTGCAGAAAACTGCAGTACTTTAACACCAAATGTTTCTCTGAATCTTTGATACCCAACTTTGTGCATAGGGTATGAAACAGATTCGTCATCTCATGCACATCTTGGTCCCTTTATTTCCGCAGTGTAGTCCATTGTATGTATTTGTCTTCATAGCTCTCCACGAGATAATATTTTTCCTTGATGGCATCTCGGAAAGAATTCCAAATGGGTGCGACCGAGAAAAGAGAGGGTTCTCCCTCACCCTATTGCTCCGAGTAGGTTTCCCACCAGTGCTTGACATGGGGGGCGGCTTTGAGGAGTGCGAAAATAATCTTTTCTCGGTCAGAAAAGTCATGAACCGAGAAATATCCTTCTAATAGATTCAATCATCTATCTATGACATCTGCATCTATTTGTCCCTCAAATATGGGAATGTCAAAGTTTACTTGTACCTTAAAAGGAGTGGCGCCTCCAGAGTGGCTGTTGGATGTCGATGCATCACCAGTGGGAATCCGTTGAAGAATCTGGGAAAAGTTGTCCATCATTGCGTTCCTTTATTTCTTGAGGGCCTCCTCGAGCAACATTTTGATAGGATCTCATACTCCCTCATCTTTCTTTTCTTCCCCCATAGGCGGTTGTCGGGGTTTGCGAGGCTGATCTTGCAAAGGTTCAACCAGATCGAGCCCCAACTCCTTATACCCCGACCTCATTGGGGACATGCAAAGAAGGATCGAGAATGAGCAAACCGCTCTGATACCACTGATCCGGATTTATGTAAGAACACAATGAAATACAAAAATACACATAAACGCAGAGATGCAATGAAAATAAGACTTCATTTCATTAATAACAAATGAATGAAATATGCTTACAGACAGAATGGAAATAAACTAGCTAGGGCACTGGTAGCTTATATCTCAGAAGAGATGTGGCGGCTACTAGCCTCTGAACTGTGTTACAATGAGGCTCAAAGGACTATTATTATTGAGAAACAATGGAAAACCCTAAACATCCAAAGACCTAACCCTAGGAGATGAAACACCAAGACTATGGGCCCCGTTTGGGTAAGTTGGTACATCAACTTCCCGGGGACGTAACTTTGGCATACGATCTCCATTTGACGCGTTCCATACCTCGTTAGAAAGATCTATCTGATGACTACAACTTTTGGGTGAGAAACAATGATATATGATTCATGTTGCTCCCCGTTTTTCCAAAAAATGTCGTTTAAGGCCTCAAAACGACTCCGGAAGTTCAGGACCCGAAAAACTGCTAAAAATAGTAAACTGTGCGGAAACTAAAAAAATGAAAGAAGCAATGGTGGGGGTCCAAGTGGAATAGGTGGGTGGCCACCGATATCCACCTAGATCATCACATGAGATGCATTTAGAGTAGGTGAAAAATATGTTGAGAAGATTAGGAAAATCCATTTGCAAGTACAAGAGATGCTAAAGAAGTCCCAAAATCGAGAAGTAATTCAAAGTGGGAGACAAAGTTTAGTTATAGTTGAACAAGGAAAGATTATAGGGTCATGGTAAGAAGATCAAGGATTTGCGGTATAGTCCTTATGATATATTGGAGAAGGTGGGAGATAACGCCTATAGATTCATTCTACCCCCATACACGTGCATTTACTTAGTAGTGAATGTGGAGAATCTCAAATTCTATGAGCCTTCCATGTTGGATCAGAAGGAGGAGC
>ML835737.1:4093-15035 GCA_009831015.1 Picea engelmannii | reverse complement strand
CATTCGCGTGGGTGCTCCGAAAGGGCTCCAGAAGTCCGTGGTGACACTGCTCGGCTGAAGAAACGGGGCTGGAGTGGCTCTGACCTGCGCCAGAGGCAGAGGCCGGCTAGGGCTGGTAGCAGTCCTCAGCTCCCGATCGCTCTCGTTGCTTATTGGAACAAGAACAAGTAATTTCTAAGGAGGACAAAAAATAAACTTTTTCTTTTTTCGAATAAATTTTGATGGAATGCTGCTAAGATGCATTAAGTCAATAAAATCCCAAAAGGTGCTTGCTGAATTTCATGAAGGGATTTGTGGAGGAAATTTTGCACCTACAACGCACAAAATTATGAGAGCGAGTTATTACTGGCCCACCTTTTTTAAAGATTCATATGCAATGATTACAAAGTGCATTTCTTGCCAAAGATTTTCAGGAAAAATGAAAAGAGTAGCAATGTCGTTGCATTCCATAATAGTTGAAGAACCTTTTGTACAGTGGGGACTAGATGTCATTGGCCCAATTAATCCTAAGTCAAGTAAATGCCATTCTTATATTCTTATTTCAACCGACTATTTTACAATGTGGCAAGAAGTTGTAGCTCTCAAAAAGGTTGATTTTGAAGAGCTCATTAATTTACTCAAAGAGAATATTTTATCAAGATTTGGAGTTCCGTAGAAGTTTATTACAAACAATGGATCAATATTTATCGGATCAAAGTTTACCAAATTTTGTGGGGAATTTGGTACTATAATGGGACAATCTTCAAACTATTATCCACAGGGAAATGGTTTAGCTGAATCTACAAACAAAACATTGATCCAAATCCTTAAGAAAACAATTGATGTGAATCAAAGAAATTGGCATACAAAATTAATAGATGCATTATGGGGCAATATACTTACACCAAAAGACAACATTGGGTTATCGCCTTACACACACGTTTATGGGAAAGAAGCAAAAATGCCAATTCATCTGGAACCAAATGCCTTATCATATGTTGTAAATTCTGAAGATGAAAAAGACATATCTCCTCTACAAAGAAGGTATAATCAATTGATGCATATGGAGGAACAAATAAATGAGGCATTGAGGAAAACAAATCAAAGACAACAATCTATAAAAATATATTTTGATCAAAGTGCTTCAGTCAAAGATTTTCAAAAGGGGCACCTAGTATTATTTTGGAACAAAGCCAAGGAGAAATCTTCTTTGCACACAAAATTTGAATCATTATGAATCGACCCCTATGTGATTGAAAAACTCTTGGGATACAATTCTTATTTGCTGAGATATATGAAGGGGATAGTTCAGTTGTTTCCAATCAATGGACAACATCCTATTTTTTTTTTCTCTTGATCAATGTTTCTCTCACCTTTACATAGTTTTTGTTTTTCTTGTACATATGTTTAAGCCTTTATTTTTCAATCTCTTTTCTCATACTGACTCCATGCCCAATGGGAGAGATTCTAGATTCTTAGTAACCCACAAGGGGTTTCTATCCCATAGTTGTAGCCAGTTGTTAATCCTAAAATATGCTAAGTCATAAATATCTCTCTTGTATATCATGACTCAACACTTAGAAATTTTTCCACTTTATGGCGGGTTCATGAGTCTTGTTATAACTTCTTCCTTTCCCAAAGTGCACCTTTGTGTTCCGCCATAACCAAAATGCACCAATACTTAGAGTATTTCTGAATTATTTTGAGGACTTACCTTCCTTCCGTCGTCATCAAAATGCACTTCAATTTTCCGTCACCCTCATTTTATACCACACTTAGAATCTTTTTCTATTTTCCATTGCGGGTTGAGTTTCTCATTCGCCTCTTGTCCAAAGCTATGTCCACCCACTTCACGATACTTAGTTTTTTCTTGAGACTTTACCTCTCTCTTGATACTTCAACACTTAGGTATTTTAACCTTTTATCGCGGAAGCGAAGATCATATCACAAGTCTTGAAAAATATTCTCTTCTTTCCGTCCGTCTCTTCACTTTGCGACACTTAGTCATATTTTGATATTTTACCGCGAGATCATACTTACTCCACTTTCTTTTCTTTCATATCCATATCTTTGTCGTTCCACGATGAATCCTCATTTCTCTTTTCGTATTCCCCGATTAATATTAAATGCAAAAAATTATAGAAGTAACAAGTGGTTAAATATCAAAGTGTCGTTATTAATGGCAATTTTCTCGAGACCATCCTCAATTAATTCAAATAAAATTCGTCTTAATCATTCTTTCGAATAAAAAGATTCAATGTTTATTATGCAAAAAGAATTGCGTTGGTATTAACGTTTAGAAAGACTGTGCATAATTCACCAACTCTTAAGGAGAGATTTTATGGAGACACTTTGAATACATTTGCACGGAAAGATCCAAAATATCATTGGTCCAAAGCTTACAAATACTATTCGACATTTTCACCTCAAGAAATAAACACTAATGATATTTGGATATCGGGAATTGCTAAGGCAGGGTGTGTTCCAAAAGTTTTCAATGCTATAGAGTTAGTTTCATGGTGTATAGACAAATACAAGAAGAATTAGAGAATCATTCGATTGCAAGGACAATCCCCAATTTCTCTAGCATTGTCAACTTTCAAGAAGATGTTCAAGTTACCGTAGACGAAAATGGCGTTCAAAGTTGATGAAGCTAAAGAGTTTTTGAAGACTAGAAATAATGGTTGGGACCTATTTTTGCAATATTTGGAAGACTTGGTGACAATTCCATAGGATTTATCAACTATACAGGCCAGTCAGTTAAGAAAACCATATAAATAAATGGTATGGCTTCTTGCTAGGGTTCATGGACAAGAATCAACTTCCACAATTTTTCATCTATCTCTTTGTATTTTATATTTTTCTATCCAAGAGAAAGTCATTTTCGACTGGTTGAAAATTATCTCTTTTGAAATATCATTCCAATTATCAAATTTTAGGAAGAATAAGAAGTTTTATATGTTTGCATATTTGATATTTTCCATCACATATTGTCATGTATTCAAAGGACTCTACTTAGAAAAACAAGTCAACTGTAAGATAGACCCAGTTCATACATGGTACCTTGCTATGTGGAAGCATACATAAATGTACCATTTTTATAAAGTGTATGATTCATTCATTTCTTCTTTCAAGAAACTCATGTTTGGAAATGGCACTTCAAGACTATCATTGGATGTGACAACCTTTTTAGATAAAAGGGGAAGTTTTGGGGCAATGGAAAATTACAGTGTCATTGGAGTTTATTATTCTCGAGAAGCCCCAATTATCTTCCATTTTATGTTCCAAACAAAATATTTGTAATATAAGTTTGCAAATAGTACAGGTTTTGGTCACACTTATTTTATGAAAGAAAGAAAAAGTAGTTCATTTTCTTGCCATGGAGAATTGGTGAAATTACACTAAAAAATGATTCAAAAATTGATGAGTATGCAGTCTCGTTTGATCAATACAATTTAATGATGGAAAATGAGACAAAAGGGTTTGAAGCTAATAAATGTTTCATGAATTACGTGACTATTGGAATACCGAGAGGGGGGGGGGGTGAATCAGTATGAGCACTTTTTACCACTTTCAATCACAATATAATCTTCAACTTTATCAACAATATATAATTTATGATTGTATTCAATATAGCATGAGCATATAACCATAAGCAGTACAATTCAACAATATCACATCATATAAACAATACACCATAATTTACATGGAAACCCAAATGGGAGAAAAACACATAATGATTTCTTATATATATATCAAGAATACATTCATAGGAAGCAACAAATTCCAAATTCTCCAGAACCAACTAGAAGGAGGCACCAACCCCCTGATTATAGGCACCAACCTGAAGGAAGCACCAACTCTCTGAGTTCTCTGGAATCAATTGGAAGGAGGCTACGACCCCCTAATTTACAGGCACCAACTTGAAGGAATCACCAACTCCCTGAGTTCTATGGAACCAATCGGAAGGAGGCTACAACCCCCTGATTTATAGGAACCAACCTGAAGGAAGCACCAACTCCCTGAGTTCTCTGACACCAAGTGGAACAAGGCTACAACCCCCTTTCCTTCCCTATCCTGCCGCCCTGAAATATAAGTGTATACTCAYTATCACTACCACTRATACTATCATTGCCAATGTCATCAACTAAYCTGTCATTGTCGATGTCATTGATATACCATCATCAACCAACTATAATAATATCCACTCACAATACAAAAACCATCACCAAACCATGTACATCAACATGTGCCATACCATGCATCAACCATGTACCATACCAAGTACATCAACCATGTACCATAACACATACATCAATCATGTATCGACCTCAACATGTACCAACATCACCAATACATGCACCTCATAGATGTACCAAGAATATGCCTCACACCATGCACCAAAAATGTGCCTCAAACATATACCAATCCCTCAACAAGATACCAAGGCATGACCTTCACATCATCAACAAGTAACCAAGATGTACCTCAAACCATGCGCCTCAAGCATGTGCCACCATCCATAAAACATGTACCAAGAGATACCATCAAACCATATGCCAAAATATCCAATATGTGCCTCTAATGATGTATCCTACCATAACCAAGGCGTATCA
Organism: Picea engelmannii; assembly: GCA_009831015.1. Taxonomy (NCBI): domain Eukaryota; kingdom Viridiplantae; phylum Streptophyta; class Pinopsida; order Pinales; family Pinaceae; genus Picea; species Picea engelmannii. Next base: position 10,440 of record ML835737.1, on the reverse strand, counting down.
TGCACAATCACTACCATGACATGCCTCAAGCATGTACCATAACAACATAAGCATAAGCCTCAAACTAACACATAAGAATACTTCTGATCCTGTAGCTTACCTGATACACAATAATACTAATCTGTAGCCTTTCGTTAGTCCTCAACAACCTGGTACTAGCATTTTCTAAATTTATCTTAGCCTCGTGAGACTAAGACCTGTTGTCTAGCGGGGCCTTGCATGACAATCCCTAGACAACCTACGGGGGTGCCTCACGGGACACTAGCCGTCTGACCCATGGGGTCATCCAAACTAGGGTTTCTTCAGATAAACCTCTGCACACCTGCAATCCCGAAACTCTCACCTTCTGTCTCCTTCGCTACCTCAAATTTTTCCATCACAAACTCACTAATAGATCACTTACTCACATAGAAGATATTCAATAGAATGTGTGTTTGAATGTACTTATGAGAGACTTCTTGAGGTGTATATATACTTTTTATAAGCAACCTCTTTCCTTAACTTTAGGGCTTCTTAAAGTTTCTTGTTACAACCACTTTACCCTTTCATTAATGATTTGCAACCAATTAGGGGATTCTTAAGCCATCTTTGGGGCTTCTAACTTCATGACCTCATAACTCCTCAACCATGAGGAACTACGTGACGTTCCACCCACCATTGGAAACAACACGACGAGGAATATCCATATATGAGTGTGTTACCTACATTTGCAATGTATTTCATGCCCTTTTTCCTCAAACAACTTTGGGCTTCATGACCACACCTATGGGTTTCTTGTAGACTTATTCAAAGCGTCTTCCCGTGAGAGCCATGCTTAGAGATACGCCATAAGGGGACCAATTTGGAGACTTATCCAAATACACCCATCACATTTGTTGACATCAATGACAACCACTTCTTGTTGACATCAATGACAACCAACTGTCCAACAACATCAATGACAACCATCTGTCCAACAATGACTTATGTTGGTTTTAGTGTATCATATACAAATACTTGTTTATTTGGAGAAGAAGAAGATGATGGAAACAACCCTGAAGTAGTTCTAGTTGGAGATATTGAAGCTATTGTTAGCACTAATGAAGCACATCAACAACATAGAAGGGTTGAAAGAAGCACAAGGTCTCAAATCTTCTCAAAGAAGTGACAGACCCAAACATAACCCTTAAATTGTAACGCATGAACAAAATAAATCTTTAATTGACAATTATGGTGATGGATATGACCATGATCCTCCCAAAGGGAGTCTTGAAAGACCTCATACGATTATAATAAATAGTTAAAGAAAAAGACACACAAATAAATAGGAAGTAGATGAGATCATACCTAATGATGACGATGCCCTTGAGGACATGGAGTTGGACACGAATATCGAAGATATAGAGTTTCCAGACGAAGAGTAAAGGATTCAAGAGAGCTAAGAAGTTGTAGTGGAGCTGGAGACACAAGAACAATTTTTCTATGAATAAGAATCCTTAACTCTTCATAATGCTTTATTTTATAAAGACTCTAATAAATTAGTACTTGAAAGATTTGATTCAGAAAGAGAAAAAAGTCCAAGGAAAAACGCATTCAAAATTTAATTTGAGCGGAGTTTTACCATCAAGAATTGCAAGGATTCATAGAGATACAGGTGATGCTCTGGAAGTGTCAATGGATGAAATGGAAGTTGAAAATGTTATGCTCAAAGAAAGGGTTAAAGAACTAGAGTATGCTTTAATGCCACCTGTTATCACACTAAATTGCCTTGGGTCTTTTAGTTTGTTTTCAATCTTTTTTCAAGCCTTAGATTTTAATTTTTGTTTTAAGGTCTCATCCCTTTAAAATTTATGTTTGGTAGGACCCTTTAGATGATTAAAGTTTTTGAGTCTTAGCTCTAATTTGATCCTCAAATTGGTTTTTGATCCTTGAACCATTTTAGCTCATGACTTATTTTGGTCCCCTTCATGACTTGTCCCTAGGTCGACCCCTCCCATGACTAGATTGATGTGACACTCGTCTCTCCTCACTCATGACCTCATAGGCATACCTCAACGTCCTCGCTTACCTATCTAATCACGTTTTGAAGTGGATGCACTGCCTACTCATCAGGTAGTTCCGTAGCACCTATCACGTTCATCACACTTCCACCTCGAGCCATGATTGCCACGACTGATGTCATGTCCCTTATTTTTAGTGCCAGAAGTTGGTTAAAGACACCTTCAAAGATCTTGCATTTATGAGCCTTGGTAACGGTTTCTATTTTTGAAAAGATCAACAGTGTCGCGCTACACAAATTCACGAGTTATGATCAGGTGACCGCATGCCAACCAAATCCGATGCTAAGAAAGATTCCAGGGCCAAAGTTTTCTCGATTTCATCCTAAGATTGTGTTGAAGATCTCAATAGGTGTCTACTCCACAGGTATCCCATGTTGCCTCCTCTGCATATTAATTTTCACAGGAAATTTGTGCTCGGGTTTTCAGTTTGCTAAGCTTGCACAGTAGTAAGGGACCCATATTCGCATGGTAGCCTTGTCTTTTTCTTCTTCATACTTGTAAACTTCCTTGCCCGTATCTATGGTCTGATTACTACTGTTTACCTTAACCATTGAAGTCGAAAGCCTATAAATAGCCTATCCTCTGTGTACGCATTGCACTACCCAAAGGCGCTGCTCAAACCCTCTCTGTTTTCCTTACTTCCTTTCACCTCAGAGTTTAGCGTTTTTTCTCAATTACAGAGGGTCAATTTCGGATTACACCCTCACTGTTTACACTCCAGAATACCTGTACAAGACTAAGGGTATAATTCCTAAAATTGACCTTGGCCTACTAGCATCAGTCTGTCCAAAAGGGTCAGCCTTATATCTGAAGCCCGATTCAAATCCTTCTTGGTCATTACCATCTCTTAAGCTTCTTAAAATCCCTCATTTTGAGCCATGGAGACTCCTCTATCGAGGAAGACACACAAAGGTGGCAAGGTGGTCAGAACAGAACCGGTGGACATGCACCTTTTTGATACAGAACCCATATCAAGAGAGGCCTTTCAAAGAGTAGGGTGCCTCTCTTTCTGTCAGAACATGCAGAGAGTCCATTCAAAGGTAGCAAGACAGTTTTCACTACAGTTTGATGGTAAGAAAACTAAGGTTGGAGATTTGGAGTTTGAAGTGACTGAAGCCTCTATCTCAGCTACAACAAGGATCCCCATTACAGGTTAAAGGTGGTTCAAAGACATGGCTTTGAGTTCAGCCTATGCAAAAGATATTTTTAAACCTGAATATCAAGCCAATGATTTGGCCAAAAGTATGCCAAGGAGTCAATTGATTGAACAATTTGACAGATTACTGAATATCATACATAGATATTTTACTTGTGAAGGGAGATTCAACACCTTGTACCAGTACCGTATAAGGTTGTTGCTACATTTTACTGGTAAGGTTGAGATGAATGTTCCTTATTACTTGTTTAGGAGTATAGGTAAGATGTTAGATAGGATACAGGCCAAATATAAAGATGTAGATTCTAGCCTTTTCCACTCTGGATTAATCAGAATGCTAGTCTCTGAGAAATTAGGTAAGAAAGAGATTTCATGGGATCATTTTGTTGTTACCTCTCATTTCAAGTTGGATCTAGCACCAACTCCTCAATCACAGAAGGCAAGTCCTTTGTTACCCACCAGTGCTACTAAAGCAGGAACCAACATGAAGAGAAAGGGCATAACCCCTGCTCAAGTTCCAGAGATCAACAAGCAGGTCATAGAGGCTGAGGAGGGAGTTTGTCCTTCTCCACACAGATATTTTTCACCACCTCCTCCACCAGGGTTAGAAGAGGTGCCTTCTTCTACCAAATCTATATCCAAGAGAGGGAAGAAGCTTCTATTTCCTTCTTCTCCTCCAGCAATCGAAATCAAAGGTAAAAGACCTTTCACAAGGTCATCAATTCCTAAGAAGGTTTTCAAAGAGCAGTCCTTACCAGAGGTACCTATTCAAAAGAAGAAGGAAAAAGGAATTGAAAATCCTGTGGAGAAGAGACCTGAGCCCCCTATTCAAAAGAAGAAGGGAAAAGGCATTGAAAATACCGTGGAAGAAAAACAAGAAGCCACTGTAAAGAAAGGTAAAGGTAATAAAAGACCTTTGGAGAGAAAAGAGGAAACCCTTGTGAAACACTTTGAGGAGCTTGTGATAAGAAATGAAGAAACCACTATGCAGAGGAAGAAAGGTAAAAGCAAAGCCACCCAGAAACCTGATGAGGTGGATAAGACATTTCCCATACAGGTAGAAGAAAAGACTGAGAAAAAACCTTTTGAGAATGTGCATAACACTCCTCCTCATGACAGTCAAACTTTCAAGAGACTTATTAGGCAGCTTAAAGATGCAAGAAAGGAAGTGGCTAAATTGAAGGAGGAAGCCATGTCCGATAGGGACAAGATGGCATAGCTTATGGATGGCTGCAGTCACACCCTTGACTTGGCAAGGTTTGCAGCAAGAAGGGCCCAACCCCTTCATAGACAACTTAAGAATCTCTACAGGTAGAACATAGGCTTCCAATATCAGAACAAGAATCTAAAGGCAGAGCTGAAGCATTTTCAAGATGAAGTAGCCCAACGAAATCTACAGGTGTTGGTTGAAGCTGCCATTGAATATGACAAACCAACAGCTAAGGAGAGCACAACTACATCAAAGAATCTTGTCAATGTTAAGAAGAAGAAGTCTGCTATGTCAATTGAAGATCCTCTTTCTACCAGAAAGAGTATGAGGTTAAGTGTCAAAATGACAAAATAGATGGTAAAGGGTAAACCCCATTTTTGAGGATGCATCTTTTTGGGAGGGTTAACCAATATGCAAATATTATCTCTGCCATCTATACAGGCTTCTAAGCGCTTAACTATTTGGGTTTTGGGTTTTTGCTAAGTGCTAGCTTCCCCATTGGTAGAAGGCACTAGCTATTGTGCAATCAAGGCTCTTGATTAAAATGGCTTTGTCATCATGAAAAACCACAAATTATTCTTCACATGTTCAAGGATCAAAGGCGCTGTGTTTTTGTAAATGCTACCCAAACCCGCACACAGACGCAACGTAAGTGGCGCTACCTAATATTGCACAGAGAGTAGAGTTTGTACACATATGCAACACAATGACGCTACCTATAGGCGCTACCCAATATTTCACACAGAGAAGAGTCTGTACACATATGCAACACAATGACGCTACCTACATGCACTGCCTTTTCTCCTTGTAGTGCACTACCCAGATTTGCTACCCAAAGAAGCTGCCAATAAAGACCAGGGATCTAGGAGGACTGAGCTAACAAATTTTGGATAAATTGATGATAAAGAAGGATGGAGAAGCAACAACTGGCATCATGAAGACAACCACATGCTTTGAAAGACACATGGAAAACAAGGAGCTGTGCATTAAAAGAGAATCAAATTAGTTTGAAATTCAGTTGGATTAGTCACCAACATTTTCCTGTTTTATAACATAGGTGGTTAGATCAAATAAATGTTTAGAGTTTTTCAAGGGAAGGAGGCTAGCTCGTTCTTCCAGCTGTTGCCTCCCTTTTGTTATAAATAGATAGATCATTTTCTTTAGTAGGTTCAGATGGTTGAGCAAGGCTCCCTTATACTGTAATATTTTGATGAAGTAACTGTGATCTAGTGATGTACTGGACTTAAGACTTTTTGACTAATAGAAATCAACTTCTCTTTCAGTCTATTTGCTTCTGATGCTAAATGTTCATGCTTTGAATGATTCACATGAATGATTGTGGTGATGTTATGATGGATGTTTGATCATTATGTTATCATGATGTTTATTTATCTTCCTTAGTTTCTCAGTTCAAGAAGATCTTGTGTTAAGAAACTTTCCTCCTTAGGATTTTGTGGACCTAATGTTTACAACAGCCCCTACAATTCTCTCATTCAAGTCTTCCTTCTACTCATACTTACTCCCAAACTACTAATTGAAATTAGCCAAGACCTTAATTGTTGGTGCATGCTAGCCCTGTTATCTGAGTTAGAACATTATCACTCGAGTCTTTTTCCATTTGACCCTTTAAACACCCTTACATTCACTTACAACTTGATGGGTACTGGGCTTGCCTTCCATATAATCTGAAGGTGACTCCTAGTGCTAACACCACCCCCCATATTTTCAATTCATATTATTACTATTCAACCCGGGAAAATCTCCGAAAAAACACTAGAATCAAGCTTGAAGTTAAAGGGAGTTTGCTTGTTGCGGTTAGACATTATGTTGGGGAAAACATAAATAATAGAATGTCTCGCATTCTAGAGGCATGAGATTCGGCAAGAAACTTAGTTTCTTTGGGTTCCAGGATTACTAATCTAAGAGAATACCTCCAGGCTGA
>ML835736.1:33473-61234 GCA_009831015.1 Picea engelmannii | reverse complement strand
GGCTGTCCAAGCATTGTTTAAGGGTCGGACCTCTTTCTTAAATCTGTGGTGAGGTTTTAAGGCTGACCGCAGACTTAAAACCAAATTATAGACCTATGGAAGCACACTTGTAGCAGCCTCTGTGGTAAAGTTTGAGGCCTGACTTCTCTTAAATCTGTGGTGAGGTTTTAAGGTTGGTCGCATACCTGGCCGAGGCTCGTTTAAAGTGGATAGAAAATATAGATAGACCCCCTCCAGGGCTGCCACAGAAGGGTCCTACTAGCAGACCTAAAACCGCAGCTAAAAGGAGAAAACGCAGACCTGCAGGAGGCTATGACAGCAATATGACAGCAATAGATCTGAGGCAGTCCTATGGTGTTTTGAGGCAATTCTTGTGTGTGAATTTATGGGGCAACAAAGTTAGTCCTAAGACAAATTTAAAGACTGTTTTTTTTTTTTTTTTTTGTGACAGAGTTGGGTCTGTCCCTAGGCTGCTATGAGGCAGTGAGTTATCTGAGGCAGCAAGGGGGAGAAATCTGATTAAGTAAGGGTGAGTCATATAAGCCACTAAGGCCGAATTTCAGAGGCAGATCCGAGAGGGCAGTTCTGAGGTTGTTCAAGGAAATGTAGTGTTCCAGTTTGTAAAGCCATCTAAAAGACATCTAAACAAAATCCTAAGAAAGAACTTCCTATAACGGGAACGGAAGAGGAGCCAAAAGATGAAAAGGGAGATGAAACAACTAAGGAATAAGTTGAGCAAAATGGGAATAAAGACAAGCTGCTCAGAAAGATTGAAAAGTTGTTACATTGTCCTCGTTGTGATAGTTCAGGCACCAAGTTCTACTATTACAATAATTACAATGTGAATCAGCCTAGGCATTTCTGCAAAGATTGCCAGAGATACTGGAATGTTGGAGGAACAATGAGAAATGTTCCTGTATGTGTCGGACGATGCAAGAACAAGCATTCAGGTACACAATCTTGGCATACAATGAAGTCTGTTGGCCTTACACCAGCTAGAACTGGTGCCTCTGATGCTGCTCACTATTCAAGTTTTCTGTTGTGTCCAAAATGTCACGAAAACGGAAATTATGGGCTTGGATTGTCTGCTTCTGATTTCAAACGAGTTGAACTGAAAGAAGTGAGTCAACAGAAGAGTGTAGAATGGACAGATGAAGAAGAAACATTGGTACTTCTAGAAGCTATTTTTTTTATAATGACGACTGGAAATGTGTTGCAGAACACGTTGGTAGCAAAAGTGATGTTGATTGTGTTTCGAGAGTCATACAGCTTCCTTTTGGAGAGCAATATATTGGCAACACCAGCAATGAAGATTTAGCGACAAAATTTGATGAAGATTAAGAATGGATGTGCCATCTATTTGTCAAAACATCAAACATGAAGTATTGTCCAGAATGATGAAAACTCGAAGATAGTTGATGTGAGAGGTACGATGCAGACTTCGTTAGAGATATGTATGGTAGGGCAAACAAGTTTGTTTAGTGGCAGGTGGCCACAGGAAGCTACAGCAACATAATTGACTTCTAGTCTATGGTAAACCAGCGAGTAATATAGTTGTTCATCATGACATTGACAAACAAGCAGAATCTCCATTGATGTACACTCTCAGGTATGCACTTGTATATATTATTTGCATCATTGTCATAAGGGTACTTACAGGAGGAACGAAACCTTGGTGCAATCGTGGATCCAAAGGGATCTCAGTGCATTCAGAGGAACAACACATTGGAAGTGAATACTTCATGTTTGATTGTTTTAAATTACCATTCCTCTAACCTACATTTCTAAGGTTGCTACATTACAAGTAGGTGTTGTAGTTGTGACAACAATCCTTAAATAATTTTTTATTCTAGAGATATACGCATTATTCTCCTTTAGGAGATATTCTTGTCTTGTTTTCCTTTTATTTGTTTTCGTTCCAGGCAGGTTAACAGCAAAGGAAGATGTTTTATCCTTCAGACTTCAAAGGGAGTCACTTGACTTAGAGGGAGTCAAAACTATTTGAGAAGAAGGAAGAACATAACCATCAATGAAGCAACCAAAGCAATGATACATGATCAGAGGCTATCTAATAATTATTTTGTGGGTAGAAGTAGCAGGTCAGTAGGTATGGCAAGATGCCATGATAGAAGAGTATCAATCCATCGTGAAGAATGATGTATGGGATATTTTTCCGAGACTAGAAGGGAAGTCTGTAGTGACTTCCAAATGGATCTATAATATCAAGCATGCAACTAATGGAAGTGTCGAGAAATACAAAGCGAGATTTGTAGACAGAGGATTCTCACAAGTAGAGGGAGTTGACTATGATGAGACATTTGATCTAGTAGCCCAATACACTTCCATCCGTACTATCATCCATGAGTTGGAAACTACATCAAACGGATGTAAAGACAGCCTTTCTCGATGGTGAGATTAAGGAAGAAGTTCCCATCGAGCAGCCAAAGGGATTCGTGATATACGACGATAAATCTCATGTGTACAGGTTAAAGAAATCCGTATATGGACTAAGCAGGCACCTCATGCTTGGTACGAGAAGATGGATGGATTCTTGATGAGTTTGGGTTTCAACAAGAGTGTTGTTGATTCAAACCTATATTATCATATTGTTGGTGACGAGTGCCTGATCTTGGTCTTGTATGTGGATGATTTATTCCTTACCAATTAAGAAAGACTTATTGTTGATTACAAGCGAGCATTCACTTCTGATTTCGAGATGAAGGATCTGTGTATGATTCACTACTTCTTGGGACTAGAAGTATGGCAAAGAAATGATGAAATTTTCCTGAGTTGAGGAAAATATACGGTGGAGATATTGAAGAAGTCCGGTATGATAGAGTGCAAATCCATGCCTACACCGATGGTGATGGATTTGAAGAAAATGAATGATGCTCCTATTGATTCAGGCGAGATTGATCCACAGTTGAGTGGATCACTAATGTATATGGTTAACACCAAATCTGATATGTGTTATGCAGTGAATGTACTTAGTCAGTTCATGAGCCAGTCGAGACAGATTCATTGGATAGAAGCGAAGCATGTATTGAGATATCTACAAGGCACAGTTGGATATGGTCGGAGATATGCCTCCAGTGTAGACTTGAGTTTGTAGGGATATGTCGATGCATATTGGGCAGAGAGCACAGTGGACCAGAAGAGAACATATGGTTGTTGTTTTACCTTGGGATCTGCCATGGTTTCCTAGGGAAACAAGAAAGAGAGCTCTATGGCCTTGAGTACCACAGAAGCAGAGTATATAGCATTGAGTGTGGCAGTCCACGAAGCAGTGTGGCTTCGCAAGATCCTAACAAATTTATTTGATCATGAGATGGATCCTACCATTATTCATTGTGATAACCAAAGTTGTGTGAAGCTCTTTGAGAACCCTGTGTTTCACGATAGATCGAAACACATTGAGATAAAATATCATTGTATCAAAGACATGGTGCAGAGGAAAGCAGTACACGTGCAGTACCTTTCTACACATGAGGAGATTGCAGATATCTTCACCAAATCTCTTGCCAAGACAAAGTTCAAGTACTTTCGTGAGAGACTTGGCCTGGTGGAGAACACCTCCCTAGCTGAGAGGGAGTGTTGATGATTACATCCAAGAAGAAGTTCAAGTACTTCCGTGAGAGAGTTGGCCTAGTGGAGAATGCCTCCCTCGTTGAGAGGGAGTGTTGATGATTACAGTTGCGTGAGACATCCTCCAGGTCACAAACTGAGTGAAACGACATGTGAGAGAGCCCATGAGTTGGGTGTTCCCATGAGATGGGTGTGTTGTTCCTCTCTGAGATGGAGATGGAACTTTGTGTACCCGTGTGTAGGAAAGATGCCCATGAGTTGGGTGTGTTGTAATATTTGATACGGAGATGGAACGTTGTGTGCCCCTGAGAAGAGAAGATGACCATGAGATGGGTATGTCGTTTGAGATGAAACGATGTGTACCCCTGTGAGGGGTGAAGGATCCCATTTGTGAGTTTATTGTTTTCCTTTGTATAGAGAGTTGAGACGATGTGGTACTCTAGATGATTCTCATGTGAGATGCAGTGAGATAGAGATATGTTGAGTAGGACGTCTCTATGGTTGAGCACAGGTGGATGTGATCCTAGTGGTTGAGCACTAGTGAGTGTGTGTCCAAATGATTATTCGATGAGACGCAGTGAGATAGAGATCTGTTGACTTGGACGTCCCTGTGGTTGAGCATAGGTGGGCCTGCCCCTAATGGATGAGCACTAGTGGGTGTGTGAGATCCCTTGCTATATTGTCTAAGAGTTAGATTTACCTGTAACCCTAATTGTGATGTAAAGGGTACACGTTGGCCCCACCATAAAGTGAAAAATAATTAATATTGTAATTATTAATTATATTTTGTTGAGTTATTGAGGTCAGCCCTATTGTGCCAATAGACACATTATTTGATGTTATAAGTCTTGTATAAATAAAGGTGAATCCCCATTGAGGAAACACACTTATCTTTGTGTCATGTCATGATTTCAGAAGTTGTGGTCTGAAATTATGAGAATTACAACACCCTCTTGTGTGCTAGGTTTGGTGATGGCTAGGGGATCTTCGCTTGAGAATATAGCAAAGGATTGGTTGGGTTTTCTTCCCATGTTGAGAAGTGTTTCTGAGGATACTTATTGTGTTCTTGTGCATGGTTATTCTTCTTGTGATCTTCGTTTAATGCAACTAGTTATGGTTCAAGTAAATGCTAAACAAAAAATTGAAATTAAATGCATGAGCCTGAACTAGTGGGAAATTTAACAGTCCATAGGCAAGCCAAAGACAACTGAGTATCATCTTGCATATTTGACATGTGCATGAGGAAGTCAACCAATGTTTTTGAAGGAGATGTTTTAGTGTTATATGGTCCTACTTCTGTAAGAACCTCCAACTCACCACCAAAATCCCAAGTTGTGCATGCTAATCTTGTTGATATGCATGGCCAAATTATAGTCCCTATGAATATTACTAACAAGCTCATATCACAGTTTGTGCCACATTTTTCTCTTGGTAATAGTGTTCGCATCATAGGATTCAAGATTATAATATATATATATATAAGAGATGTTGGTTGTTGCATTGTGTTGACTCCAACCTCTATAATTGAAAAGATACCATTAGTTTATGTTGAATGTAAGCTCACTTCATATACTACAATTAATGCACTTGTGAAAGCAGAAGATGATTACTCAATTGGTATTTTTGCAGCAATTGTTTTAGGATGTCATCAAAGCAATTGCCAGTATGACATGTATATGAAAGATGGTGAAACAACACATGACTATGTCACTGTAAGCATTACAATCTAAACATTTTTCATTTTTATTTTCAGTTTCCAAGTTACATGTTGCATTTTAATTTGTTCACATATTTCATATGTGCATGTTTATTTGATCACAACCATTTACATCTCTCCAATGTTTACTAGGTGCATTTGAATGACCATTACAAACAAACATATTTTGAAATGCAATGACTTATAGCAAGAATAAAAATATCCATGCTCCTCTTTAAAAACGTGGTTAGGAATGAGACAAAGGGATCCTGTAATATATGAACATGTCGTTCTAGTATCCTTGAGTTGCACAATGATGATTATACAAATTCTTATTTACAAACTCATGCAAAAACAAATATTCAGACATGGTTTTAGTCACATGCTTACTATTGTTCAACAAATTTACTTCTACAACTACCATTTTTTTGTTTTTTTAGATTTTCATCATAAACTAACAAAAAATCTAGGCCCAAATTTATTTAAAAAAAAAAGAAATATTACAAGTCAGTGGAGTATTCAAGCCAAGTGATGTTTTTTAGCCTCCATTCAAGACATTATGCAATGAATGTAAACAACTTGTTATAACAATGGAGTTTCTAATAAATGGCATGTTATATTGCACAAAATGTGCTCACAAAACATCATATTCATATGAGCACAGTCTACAATGTACAGTCCACAAAACAAATGACAAGGACAACTACACTCTATCAAGGGAACTCTTCCAACAATTCTTCCTGAAAGTTGTTTAGATATCATTTGCACGATACAAACAAAACATTTTAGAAATTGCTTCTCTGTTATGAGGGTTCTTCGTAAATGGGACTTTTACAATTACAATAGATAACATCATTGTTGATATGAAAAAAACTTGACAGATTTCCATAACTACATGTAAGTTCATTAACACTACATAATTATCAACCCCAAAAATTATTTTGCAATATATTTCCATTTTCCCTTTGCAAAACTTATTTCTAATCGATTTCTTTGTACTCTTGGTTTTTGCAGATACCGCATAGCACTCAGAAAAGAAACTACATGTGCAAAAGAAATGCTAGAAAAAAAATAGTGAAAATTAATAGTGTTTTTTTGGGATGTATTGTAATAGTGAAACATATGTACGTAGAATATTATACAATGTCATATTTTTAAATCATTTTGATAAGTGATCTCTATTGAAGAACATAGCTATTACACAAAATGTTTAACTTTGACATATTTTTCGATCATTTTGATAAACAAGCTATATTAAAGATGTCTACTTTTTCTATGGACTACTTTTCTTATTGCAATCACAACACTCAATTTATCTTGTATTAAGTATTTTACAACTATAATGGTTTAAAGTTTTTGCTTAAAAAATATTGGATGTCTGAGGTATGCTTCTTAAAAATTTTGATTGATTATTAACTCCATCAATGAACAAGCATGTGAAAAGATAAAAAACAATCAGTGAACAAGTATTGGGTCATCTTTTGTTATGTTATTAATTTATAATTACTTACATTTATGCCCCAACTTTAACAATTTGTCTCATTAACCCCCATTTACCTTTTGTGCTATCCTAGTTGCCATTTTTTAATTCCTCGACCCCACCTTGTTCCATTGGAGTTAGTGTTATCAATCCAAGGGAGTTCTAGTGATGGGTTTTAAGGTTCCCTAAGACTCTCTAATCAATTATTAGTATAAGTAATCCTACTTCATATTAGTTGCCTATATCTTAAAATTGTGCTCAATTGATGTGGGTTTTAACACATTCTGTCTTGGAAGTCGTTTGTCATAGATAAAATGTTTCAGTTGGTTCAATATGAAATGATTATGGGCAATTGTCTTATAATTTGTCTTATTATTTTACAAAAAACATAGGGAGTGCTCTGTGGTTTCCCTACCCTGATTTCACACTTAAGCTCCCATTGTGATTTATCCTACAACAATGGTCAATGGGGATCTGGGCCCCTAGTCAAAGTTTGACGCGGATGCAATTTCCATTAAGAATCTTGTTGGTTCCCTGTGGAAACCTCCCCATGTCCAACAATCTTGTAGTTTGTTAAAAAATTGGTCCAGCTTCTCGAAAACGAATTCCCGCATTTTGTTGCTTGCTTCAAATCACTCGCATATGCCTCCAAAGGACTCATAGGTCAATTTATCGAACTATGGCCCTCACTCCAACAAGTGGAACTCTGGATTGCGTGGATAGGACAACCCCTCATCAAAGGACGTCTGAATCACTTCTTATGTGATAAGGGTTTCTATACTTTCTTTTTTGTGTTTAAAGAAGATAGGGATCTAATATTTTGAAGTGGACCATACTTCTATGGATCCAGAGGATTATATTTGAATCGTTGGACCCCGGACTTTGATTTGGAGTGTGATATCCCTATTGCAGTCCTTGTTTGGGTCTGCCTTCCTCACCTTCCCCTTCATTGTTGGGGAGATGATGCCCTAAAAAGTATTGGGAACTCGTTGGGAAAATATATTGATAAGTCCGAACCTAAGGCTCCAATGTTCGCTTTTGCCCAGATCTGTGTAGAAGTTGACCTAAAAAAAGGGTTACTGGAAGAAATCAAATTAAAGCTAAATGATTGGACTCATATCCAGAAGTTATAATATGAGAACCTTCCATTTAAGTGCAAGAGTTGTCATGAATATGGTCACTTTGCCATAAAATGTGCAAAGAACAAGCTAGAACAGGTGGTAGCAAAGAAAACACAGGGAGAAGTACTATGTTAGGTCCTACAATTATATCTTGTGAAAAGAATCCCGCCCAGAACCCTTTAGGAGTGATCCCTAAATAAACCAAAAGCATCTCAAGAAACCCCAGCAAAAAAACTCAGGAAGAGACACATCACATCTCCCCCAAAAAATTTCCAAGCCTCGATGAATCCAACCTAGGAAGAGAAGATGAAGAAACATCATATCAAAAACCTAGCTTATCAAGTACCATTCCTCCTGAGGAAAAATTGCAAAACAAATAAGGAGAAACAAAATCAAAGGAGTAAGAAAGCCACAAAGAAACCCCCATTGTAGAAGCTCAAACAGTATCAGTGGAAAGAGCCCCCCCACAAAGGAAGTTCTGGCAACCTCATGAGGTTGGGTAAATACCAACAGAAAGAACAAGGAGATCTGGAAGGAGGACAAATAAATATGCCAAAGAAGAAGTAGCAAACAAAGATAAATCCATTGGAAAAAAATGCTCAATAGAAAGATCACTAAAAAATATGGGTCGAAAAAAGAAGCAACAGAGGAGCAGAAGCTCAGGTCCCACTCATATCAAGCGGACGGGTCACCTCATCATATAAGTAATGAAATTTATCTCCTGTAATTGCAGAGTCTTCAACAACAAATCAAAGGTCGAAGCCATCAGAGACCTTATCAAATCAGAGAAGCCTTTTGTAATTCTCCTCTAGGAGACTAAAATGGAGGACAAAGAATCCATCCAAACAGGGAAAACAAAATTCAGAATGGAGTAGTAGTTATAAGCTCGAAAGGTGCATCAAGAGAAATCATGACTCTCTGGAATCCAACTCAATATGATCTTGAGGTAACTTTTTATTCAAAACACTGGCTACTCATTGTTCTTCAAAATAGAGATAATGGATATAAAATTTCAATCATAAATCTATACATGCCAAATAGATATATGGAAAAAGTTGAATGTTGAAGATCTTTGACATCCTTCAAAGAAAATTTAGAGCTATCCACATGTATAGTTGATGGGGAATTTAACACAATATTGTAGAACACAGAAAAAAGAGGCAAAAATTCAGTTAGAGATCCAATGAGGAAGAACATGGAAGACCTCATTTATGACTCGGATATTTTTTATGTCAAACCCCCCAAGGGAAAATTTAGTTGGATCAACAAGAGATCAGAGCTCGGTCACATTGTAGCCTGGCTATATCGCTTTCTCATTCATAACAACTTCCTTCTTCTCCTCCTTTCTATATGTTCCAATATCATCCCCTTCGCAATCTCTAACCAAAAACCCATTTCCCTCACCCTCACTCCCCCTCAAAATTTTGGTCTTATCCCCTTCAAATTCAATCCCCTTTCGCTGCAAAATCCCTCGATTGTTTCCATCATCAAAGAAGCTTGGAAAAACCCAATTCAAGTCTCCCCAAACTTTGTTTGGGAAAGCAAATTGTGGGCAATCAAATTGGATCTTAAGACATGGGTGAAGAATTCATAGACCCCTCCAAATCAAGAAAGAACCCTCGGAATGATTGGATTAGAGACCATTCAAAAGGAAATGGAAACACTAGAAGTGATAGAAATCCACTTACAGAAGGAGCAGGAAGCTTACCAAAATTTTCATCATGCCTTGAAAGGAAGAAGAAGAATGGAGGCTCAAATATTGTAGTCTATGGCTTCAATCAGGAGATTCCAACACCACTTATTTTCACAAGTAGGCACAGTAGAGGCGACAAAAAAACATTGTTCAAAAAACACAAATGGATACAAGGCAGACTCTAGATGATTTTACCCAAATAAAGGAAGCATATGTAACCCATTTTAAGAAACTTTACTCACAAGAGCATGTGGAGGATGAAGATGACACCATGCAAGCCATGTTGGAAAGCATTCATGCATGCATCACCAAGGAAGAAAATGAGACACTCATCCGATAAATTAGTGAAGAAGAAATATTACAAGCCATTTGGAGCCTAGGACAAGATAAGGCATCCGGATTGAATGGCTTCTCCATTCACTTCTTTAAAGTGTTCTAGGAAACAATAAAAAAAGACTTAAAAACGATGCTTAATAGCACATTGATGAAGAAAAAATTCAGAGGGGAAACAAACTCAACTTTCCTGGCCTTAATCCCAAAGGAGTCTAACCCTTCCAATTTCATTAGATTCGGACCCATTTCTCTTTGCAATTCAGCCTACAAAGTCCTCACTAAAATGATCATTCACAGAATCAAACCACTACTAAACAAGATGATCTCAGAAAACCAAGAAGGATTCATGGAAAACCGACAAATCATTGATAACATCATTCTGTAAAACTTTTAATACCCATCCAAAACTATGATAACCCAACCAATAGATAACAAACCAGAAATTAAATTCAGTTCAAAAATTTTAATCAGATCTATGATAAAGTTATACTAGTGAGTATACATGCATGTGTTGAATTTTTGAATACTAGACTAATTCACAACTGCAGTAAATAATCACTATCTCAAGAATATTAACCAAGCACAAATTAAAAAAAAATGGGTCTGCTCGTTTCTCCATAGGCAATGCTCTTCCATTGCCACCCAACCATAGGCATCCTCAAGTGCCACCCCTGAGCATAACATAGTAGTTATCTTGGGAAACCCTTATACACAAGGGAAGAAAAACCCAACACCTTTTCTTATAGAGAAGATCAATGCCAATACAATATAATCATGAACTAGTTATATCCAAGAAAGAATCCCTTATGACAAGTACCTATATTTTCTGCTCAAATATGCACTCTAGAAGTATCACGGAGATGGATTTATTTTTGTCCAAATGATGTCTCGGATCATTGTCTCAAACTGTCATAAATCATTCTTTTATATATGTCACTTTCTTGCCTCAAGAATGTTGTTATAGGTGTGCCTAATATGTCGTTCAAGCACAGAAATATGTGTTTCTATAGGTGCGTCTAGATATGCCTCAAACTTAGCCTCAAACTAGGCCTCTTCGTTGCCTCAGATTAGGCCTCTTCGTTGCCTCTGATTAGGCTTCCTATGACTGCTACAGAGATATATCAGACCCGAATTGGTTGTGTCAAAATGAGAAGTATAGACTTATATTTATACTAATTTGTCATTGTACTTTAGGGCTGACATGTTCTTCTAGAAATTATAATTTCCCATTATAATTTCCCTGTGGGCTGACTTTTCTTTTGGAGCATTATAATTCTACTTTATTATTTTCTATGGAGCCGACTTCTCCACTGGGATATTTCTTGACTTCTTTGGCATCTTCATCTATAAGAAAAGGTTATCCAGGAGGTGAATATCTCCTGCAGCTACCAAAAACATCAACAACATGCACAACGGAAATATTAAAACAAGCACACACAATGACACAGTAGGTACCCTGGAAACCCCAGTGTGGATAAAACCAACTAAGAGGGGATCTTTATTGGGATTTTAGAGAGAAGTTACAGTAGTATAATGTTGTAAAAGAAATTCCTTACAATATAAAGAAGAATTTCCTCAAATATGGACCAACAAACAGAATGTTGTTCAGCCCAGTTTCTTGCAACTAGTACGGCCTCCTTCTATTGTCTCGTACGGCCTAGTATAGCCACTTCTATTGTTGTACAAATCATGTGAGTACAACCCTAACCTGTTTCTCTGGAAAACCTTTGATACGGCCTTTATTCTCAACACAATAAACTATGGACTTTGTTGTCTTGTTGTTGTTGATAATGGTGATGAAGATGTCCTCTTTGTGTTGCACAATATGGCCTCTGAATGGCCTCCTGTGGTTTCCCTAGCCCAGCTCCATAACACACCCTCTTCAATGGCTCCTTCCTTCTCTTCTCTCTACCCATCTCCCTATCCTCTCTTACTCATTCAAAATGACTAAATGAGCAACCCAGTACCCTCAATCTCCCTATACCATAGCCCCCCTCCTTGTTTCCTTGGGATCAACACCCAAAAAAAGATCCAAGGTCCCAGATTGAGGCACCCCCTCTCTATGGACCCCACACAACACTTAGGGGTCCAGTGCTCAAGGCATGGCCCCACAATCGACTTACAACAGAATTTAGGCTGAAGTTTCCTAAGTAGAACTTAGGCTTATATGGGTCAAATTAAGGTCCCATGCATGCCTTTGAGCATTAGGAATGTGGGAACACTTTCTGTTGCTACAGAAAAAATTAGCACTCCCTCTTAGTGAAGAAGTTATTATGTACAACCCCCAACTTGTATATGAAATAGACAAACTTTCCTTTCACCAAAGACTTTGTGAGTATGTCTGCAATCTGCTCACCGGTTGGCACATACTATAGCTTTACAGAACCTTTATGCATGCAATATCAAATGAAGTGGTACCTTATCTCAATGTGTTTGGACCTATCATGAAACACCAGATTTTCAGAGACCTTTATGCAACTTTGTTTGTCACGGTGAATCACAATTGTGTCCAACACTTGATGAAACAAGCCCAATCCAAATGGCCTCACATGATGCCAAGTTGGTTTCCATGTATTCAGCCTCTGCAGAACTCAAAGAAACTAATTTTTTCTTCCTCTTGAACCAAGAAATAGCCCCTAAACTCAGGTTGAAACAACAAATGGATGTGCTCTTCCTATCCACATTGTTGTCTGCCCAATATGCATTTGAACAACCCACGCGCTTCACTCCATACCCCTAGATATAGCTCAATCCAAACTCAATTGTCCCAAGAAGATACCTCAACACATGTTTTTCCGCCACCCAGTGTACACGCTTGGGCTCTACCATGAATTGACTGAGTGTATTGACAGCAAAACACAAATATGGTCTAGTGTTAACCAAATACATAAGAGAGCCAATGAGCTTCCTGTAGAGAGTGGAATTTACTCCCTTTGAATTGGAAGCATCTATATTCTTCTAGTTAGTAACCATGGGTGTTGCCATAGGCCTACAATCCTGCATGCCAAATCGCTTCAGGATCTCCACACAATATTTCCCTTATCCAAGGAAAATATGCTCATCCTTCTGCCACACCTCCAATCCAAGAAAATAATTCATTAGACCCAAGTCCTTTATCTCAAACTCAATAGTAAAATCTCTCTTGCAATCCACCATGAGCTTCTATGATCCTATCATAAACAAGTCATCCACATATAATACAAGAATGAGTGGATCCCCCTTAACCAAGATGTAGTAGAGGTTGAGCTCAACCTCACTCTTGGTGAAGCCCATCCCAAGCAAATAATTGTCGATGATGTTGTACCAGGCACATGGTGCGTTCTTGATCCCATATAACGCTCTCCTCAACCTGAAAACATGAGATTCCTTGTTATGCACCTCAAACCCCTCTGGTTTCTCTATGTATATCTCCTCCTCTATCACTCCATTAAGAAACATTGTCTCGACATCCATCTGGTGGATCTGTCATCCCAACTCAGCTGCAATGGATATCATGGCCCTGGTAGAAGAATATCTCACCACATGTGAAAATATCTCATTGAATTCAATGCCTTCCTTCTGTGAGAATCCCTTAGCCACAAAGTGGCCTTTGAACCTTTCCAGACTCCCATAATCTCATCAGCTGCATGTTTGATCTTATAGATCCATCTAGAGCCAACCACTAATTTCCCCTCTGGTGGGGCCACAACCTCCCACACATCGTTCTTCATAATGGAAGAGTATTCCTCCATCATGGCATCTCTCCACACATGTTTCTCATATGCATCCTGAAAACTATAAGGCTCGGCCTCTATCGACCCACTCATAAGATCCATGTAACCGGAAAACATTTGTGGCACCCTGCTCATCCTCATTGATTTATGGGAAGGCTCTACCTGCTCATGATCCCCTCTCAATGTGTGTTTATCCCACATCGGCCTCCTCCTACTAGAGGACTCGACCGGAGTAAAATGAACATCCTTCTCCTCCTCATGTTGCATACCCTGCTTACTCTATTGTTATTGTTTCCCAACTTGTACAAAAGTCTAGGGACATGTAGCCTATAATGGTTGTCTTACCTCCTCCTTAGGAGCATTGTGCTCTTGACTCTGCTCATGACATTGCTCATCAACTGGGATCTGTCCATAGGTCTTCCTATAATCTTTGTCCTCCTCAAATATCACGTCCCTCCTAACCATTGTTCCCCTGAGTGCGGGAATCTAGACCATGTAGGCATTGGAGGTCTGGTTGTATCCAACAAGGATACCCTTCTCTGCAGTAAGCTCAAGCTTGGTCCTCCTCTCTGTCGGAACATGCCAGTAGACCAAGCCCCCAAATATGTGTATGAGACTAATCTTCGGTCTCTTCCCCGTGAATGCCTCCTCATGAGTCATCCTCCCCAATAACTTATGCAGACTCATGTTATGCAAATAGATTGCAATGTTGCATGCCTCATTCCATAGAAACATGGGCAAGTCATGATCATGCAGCATTGCTTTTGCTACCCCAACTATCGATATGTTCTTCCTCTTTGAGACTCCATTTTTTTGTGGGTTATATGGCATAGTCAACTCCCTCTTAATTTCAAAATCTACACAAAAATCCTTGAAGGCACTCGAGGTATACTCGCCTCCATTGTCTGATATGAGCACCTTGATATTCTTGCATGTTTGATTCTCCACAAGATCTTTGAACTCTTGGAACCAATTAAAGACCTCATCCTCCGTCTTCATAAAGTAGATCCAGGTCTTCCTAGAATGATCGTCAATAAAGGAGGCATAGTAGTTGAACCCTCCAATAGACACTGCTGACATCGGCCCACAGACATCTGAATGGATCAAGTCCAAAATCCCTTTGGACTTGTTGTCACTGCTAGAAAAGGTTTTCTAGGAATACTTTCCCAAAGCACACCCCTTGCACACATTGTGTTGATCATAACTGAACTCTCGAAGCCGAGTCATGGCCTCCCTAAGCACCTTAAGTGCTCCATGATTTAGATGATCCATATGTCTATGCCAAATCTCCCCCAAATCTCTACCACTGCTGCTACTAATAACCAACGCACAGGTTGGTTCAAATTGCAACTTGTACAAATTGTCCTTTCTCACTCCCAACACTTTCCCCATGTTAGTGTTAGATCCCCTTGGATGTATGAGTACTCTTCCATCTTTGAAAGTGACCTCATATCCCTTATCTTCTAAGGATGAAACAAAAATCAGATTTTTTGTTAAATCGGGAACAAACAAAACATCATTAATTGACAAAGGCTTACCAGACTCCATCTGAAACCTCACAATTAATTTCCTTATCTCCAAGTACAATGTTGAAGTTGGCATTGTACTCCTTCAATTTGTTGAAGTACTCATACACCCCTATCATGTGGCATGAAGCACCATTGTCAAGGTACCATGTACCAATGACCATGGAGTTGGATAGGCATGCTAATAGTGAAAACTCATCTTCAAATATGACTGCAAATGCATCCATGTCAGTTGTATAGCCATATGCTTCTTGGGTTTTCATGTCTTCCTGTTGGGATATTGGGTGGAAAAATTCCCAAGTTGATGCCAAGCAAATCACTTGACTTTGTTGGTGTCAAAATTCATCTTGTTTCCCTGTATTGAAGAAGTTCCTTCAGCTGAATTCTTCTTGCTCTTCCCCTTGCCCTTTGTTTCCAAGGAAAGGTTGTCTTCATCTTCATATTTATTTTTCTACTCTCCACGTTGAGACCCCTCCAAGATCTCTTCCTGTGTGAAATCATGCCAAAGCCTCTCCCAAGTAAGCATCTTCTCTCTTCCCACCACACACTTGAAAAATACATCCCACTGTTTTCCAAAACCATTCAAGGCAATACATACCATCTCTTCTTCAGGATTGATATCCCCTATTGTTGCTATCTCATCTCTGACTTGTGTGAGCCTAGTGAGGTAGGAAGTCGCACCTTCACCCCTTGCCATCTTGGCGGCATGTAATTTTTCCTTGAGAGCCATCTTCTGATTTTTGTTGAAACTCTTATACAACTTGGTCAAAGCATCCCACATTTCCTTGGTTTTTTTTTCTCATCCAGATATGGAATAAGATGGTCTTTGACACCATCCAACAAAATCATTTGTGCCCTAGATTCTTTCATCTCATGGAGGTCCAAGGTAATAGGATTATGTATTGGTAAAGGAACTACAATGTTTACATAATACCACAGCTTGTTCTCCTTAAACACAGTTGCAATTATGTGCTTCCACTGAAGATAATTTGAGGCTCCCTCAAGCCTATCCTCATACCTCACGTTGGTAGCCATGAAATCTATGATTTTGGGCTACTGGAACCTTCAAAAAAGTTTGCAAAAAAAATTGTTGAGACTTGAACCTGTGACATGTGTGCTAATCAGAGGTACAACTTTGATACCGTGTAAAACTTTTAATACCCAGCCAATAGATAACAACCCATAAATTAAATTTAGTTTAAAAATTTAAATCAGATCTATGCTAAACTCATACTAGTTGAGTATACATGCATGCACAACGGAAATATTAAAACAATCACACACAATGACACATTAGGTACCATGGAAACCCCAGTGTGGGGAAAATCAACTAAGAGAGGAGATTTATTGGGATTTTAGAGAGAAGTTACAGCAGTATAATTTTGTAACAGAAATTCCTTACAGTACAGAAAAGAATTTCCTCAAATCTGAACGAGCAAACAGAATGTTGTTCAACCCAGTTTCTTGCATCCAGCACGACCTCCTTTTGATGTCTTGTATGGCTTGGTATGGACACTTTTGTTGCTATACAAATCAGGTGAGTACAACCCTAACCTATTTATCTGGAAAACATTTGATACAACCTATGTTCTCATCCCAATAAACTCATAACTTTTTTTCATGTTGTTGTTGATAATGGTGATGAAGTTATCCTCTTTTTGCTACACAATATGGGCTTTGAATTGCCTCATGTGGATTCCCTAGCTCAGCTCCAGAACACACCCTCTTTAACAACTCCTTCCTTCTCTTCTCTCTGCCCAGCTCCCTCTCCTCTCTTACTCATTCAAAATGAATGAATGAGCATCCCAACACCCTCACCCCCCTCTAACCCATCTCCCCTCCTTAGTACCTTGGGATCAACACCCAACAAAAGATCCAAGGGCCCAGATTGAGGCACCCCCTCTCTCTAGACCCCACACAACACTTAGGGGTTCACTTCTCAACGCAGGGCCCCACACAGCTCTAAGGTTGAGTGCCCCCCCTTAACAGGGCCCCACAATCCACTTACAAGAGAATTTAGGTTGAAGTTTCCAAAGCAGAACTTAAGCTAATTTTCTAAGGCTTATATGGGTCAAATTAAGGTCCCACGCATGCCTTTGGGCATTAGGAATGTGGGAATACCTTATGTTTCTACAGAAAAAATAAACACATTCTGGTTCAAGAAGTTATATATGTGAGTCAAAGCAATAAAGAAAGGGGAATGGTGATAAAACTAGACATGGAAAATTAATTTGACCGAGTCAAGCATGCATTTCTATTCTTAGTGTTGAGCAAATTTGGATTCTCAAAGGAATTTGTAGACTGAATACAAGCATGTATTGGCTCTGCATGGATATCCCTTTTGATTAATGGAAGGTCGTCATAATTGTTTCAAGTCAGTGGAGGGTTAAGACATGGTTTCCCCCTCTCTCCCTCCCTCTACATTATCATGGAAGAATCCTTAAGCAGAAAGTTGGAAGAAGATCGTCGAATCGGACGTCTCACTGGTCTCATGATTGCAAGAGGGATAAAGAAAAATAAATCATTCACAATTCATGGATGATACCCTCCTCTTGTGAGATGCTTCTACCATTATAGCTAGAAGATTTAAGAAAACTCTTAATAAATTTCTCTTGACCTCAGGAGGAAAAATAAGCATTATTAAAAGTCAGATATATTGTTGCAATCTCTCATAAAATCTCACATCAACAATCTCAAGGGTCCTTGGCTTCAGGGTGACAACCAATGGTCCTCATTCAAATATCTAAGTATGTATATCTCCCTAAATATCCCCACCTCCCAAATTTGGAATGAAATCTTAGAGAAAATGGCAAAGCGAATTCAAAGCTAGGGATCACGTGTAACATCCCCAACCACCCCAGGTTGGGCCTCATCACACAACCTCAACTCTTGTAGCTCCAATCAACCCAACTTCTAGCATCCCCAGCATACTACTTAGCAATGTTACTCTCATATTTTCACTGTGCATTTCTACCTTTACACACAAGTCTGCTCAGTATCACTTGAGGTAACACACTCGGTCCAAATTGAATCACGTCACACAACTTATAATAGCGAAAGAAATAATCCCTTTTAAAACCATGATCTTAAGCAACATAACTAAATCAAACAACAACGTGCACCAGCATTATGAGCCCCACAACACAATTGTGTTCACAACCACCTGGGCATCATATGCGACTTCTTCAATTCACTGTGCATGGGGTCCAATAACCACCCACACTCATTACATCCTTATGAAACACAGTCTACAAACCGGCCACTCAATCCTCTTCTTAATGGCTCATAACCTAAACACAAGGTTAAACTTAACAAGCAAAGCTACCATCAACTGAAATACTCATGCACATCTACAATTAGGGGATATAACACCATGCTTATATGCACAAGCAGCATTAAACCAAATAACAACAAATACTTATATGCAGCACATACAAGAATTTAACATATGTCAGAAATAGTCAAATATGCACAGTAAACAAGACAAGCATATAAGGAACACTTATATTAAATGAAAGTCACCAACTGTGGCCTTGACTCAAACATTCCTCCCAACCATAGATGTTATTTCTCATAAGCTATCAGGAACAGGTCACCCCCGAGCTAGGGATCAACTCCACCATGGATATAGGGGTCCTAACCACAAGCTATGTTATGAAACTCAACAGAATTGTTCAGTCCTAGATACCCACTGTTGCAACTAGTCCACAGTCCCTCATTCCAAATGCACCTGTCACATCCAAGGAAATGTGCCCCTTCTCTGCTCACCAATCCTTCGGCTGCCCACTTCCCTTCCTAGGATTACCAGCAACATGTCGGACAGAAAGTCTCTGATCCATGTGACTAATGCTCAACACACTAGGGAACAACTCTCAGCACTCTCTCTTGGAGAGTATTCCCACGAGTCTGACAACCACTCCACAATAGACAATCTCTCACCCATAGAAACCACTTAAGGTTTGTCAACTCGACTCCTCGACAGTATCTTTGAATACATCCCCAAAACTCCCTGCAAGATTCTTTAGGAAGATATGGTAATAATTGGATTTTCTATACAGTATCATGACCCTAAAACGTTGGAAGAGACCATAGCGCGCCTTAGCGAATTTCTATATAGTATAATGACTCATCAATTATCATGCTCCCAAGCTTGAGTTCAAATAATTCCTTCATTTTCTTGTCATAGTACTGCTTGGTTAAGTACTTCTTTTGGAAATATCTTTTGAACTCTCTCCAATTCACTATCTTCTCATAAATATGTTGCACTTGCACATACTGATCCCACCACATTGATGCCTTTCCCTTCAAACGATATATAGCAATTCTCCCTTCTACCTATGCAAAATATTTATGCAACTGGTAGTACTTCCTCATACCCAGGAATCATGTATTTGCATCTTCATCCTTCTTTTGCTCACAGTCAAAGGTAGGAGGAGTAATATTATTCATTTCCCCATGTAGCTTATCCACCCCAGTCCTTCTCTTATGCTTTCTAACAATAGATGAACTCAAACTACTACGCTATTTCCTGAAAGAATGCTTAGCAACACTTCTTTATTCTCTTCTTTTCTCATCGTGAGACCTCAACTTCTTGATCTACTCGACTATGTATCCTTATTCATCTTCTTTTCTATTATGTCTAGACTCTGCATCAATTTGGCATTGAAGTCATCTTGATGCACCTTGGCTCTCGTAAGCCTTTCATTATCAGCTTTATAACTCTGGACATCTTTTTGTAGTACTTTTATAGTTTCTACCAAATTCATGCGCTCCTCCTTGGATTTTGTAATATCGGCACCCAAACTGATATACATATCCCCAAATTCATCATCGGGACTATAAGTCCTATTTGCATCTTCCATGATTTTAACCTTCTACACTGACTTTGTCCTTCTCTATTCACTAAAAATTCTGCAAAATGTGCAAGAAAATAAGATTTCTTAGATGGTTTCATGCAACAAATACATGAAAACTTTGCACCATTTTGTCAGAATTCCTCTCACTTGGATTTCTTGGACGATTTTATCATCCCAACTCTAGTGTGCACACCTGCACATCATTGTATTTATGTGCATCACAAATCTATACCATGCACCAATGATCTTCTGTGCAACTAATCTATGTATTGTGTGGTACCAATCCTTATGCACACTTCTATTCACGCTAATATTTGGCACATACAAGTCTAGTGTTGAACCTGTAGCTCTGATACCAATCTGTAACGTCCCCAGCCACCCCAGGTTGGGCCTCATCACACAACCTCAACTCATGTATCTCCAATCAACCCAACTTCTAGCATCCCCAGCATACTATTGAGCAATGTTACTCTAATATTTCACTGTGCAATTCTAATTTTACACACAAGTCTATGCAGTATCACGTGTAGTATCACACTCATTCCAAATTGAATTGTGTCACACAACTTATAACAGAAGAAGAAACAATCTCTTTTATCAACACAATCTTAAGTAGCAGAATTAAATCAAACAACAATGTGCACCATCATATTGACCCCCACAGTACAATTGTGCGCACAACCACCTGGGCATCATATGCCACTTCTTCAATTCATTGTGCGTGAGGTCCAATAGTTGTGCACACTCATTCTAACCTTATGAAACACGCAGGCTACAAACCTACACACCCAACCACTCAATCCTCTTCTTGATGGCTCATAACAAAAAACACAAGGTTAAACTTAACATGCAAAGTTACCATCAACTGACATACTCATGCACATCTACAATTATGGGCTATAACACGAGGCTTATATGCACAAGCAAGATTAAACCAAATAACAACAAATACTTATATGGAGCACATACAAGAATTTAACATATGTCAAACATAGTCAAATATGCACAGTAAACAAGACAAGCATATAAGGAACACTTATCTTAAATGAAAGTCACCAACTGCGGCCTTAACTCAAACATTACTCCTAGCCATAGACATTGTTTCTCATAATCTATCAGCAATAGTTCATCCCCGAGCTGGGACTCAACTCCACCGGGGCTATTGGGGTCCTAACCACAAGCTATGTTCTAAAACTCAATAGAATTGTTCATTCCTAGGTACCCATTGTTGCAACTAGTCCACAATCCCTCATTCCCCATGCACCTGTCACACCCAAGGAAATGTGCCCCTTCTCTGCTCATCAGTCCTTCATCTACCACACTTCCCTTCCCAGGGTTACCAACAATAAGAAATCTTTGAGCCCTGTGACTAATTCCCAATGCACCAGGGAACAATTCTCAACAAAACTCTCACCTAGGGAATATGCCCATGGGTCTGACAACCACTGCACAACAGCCAGTCCCTCACCCAAAGAGACTACTCACGGTCTGTCAACTTGAATCATCAACAGTGTCTCTAAATATGGCCCCCACAACTCCCTACAATCTTCTTTGGGCAGATAGGGTAATAATCATATTTTCTATACAGTTTGATCTCCTTCTCCTCTCCAGAGCTTGCAACATGAATAATAATCGCAATCCCCCCAAAATACACAAAGGATGGCAATATATATGGCATTCCTTTCTCTTAACACTTTTCACTTCCAAAAGTAGTTGTAAGCCACTTGGTGACTCGTTCCCTATCCTTGGGAACTTAGGATAAGATAATAATGTATCTGACATTACACTTTTTCTCGAAATATTATAAAATATTCCCTAAGACTTACAACTCACCCCCTTTTCCCTTTTCTGATGGAGTAGCCTCCCCATCTCTTTTCATCTAAGCTAGTCAATGCACAGCGATGCAATATTATATTAATATTCATTATTATATTTACATAGATAGGCTCATTGGCCTATCTGCTCCCAGGCTCACCAGCCTCATAATCATACAGGCTCTCTGTCCTCAAAACATAAACATTGATTCTCGCGCACTAACCCAAGTGCACACAACACACTGCAATGTGCCCACTTACTCAGGTGTGCGCAACACATTATGTGCGCACCTTGTCCTTGTTAACATTTTTCCGCACACTACCTTGATGCACGTAACACCAAAATCAGGTGTCTTTGGCTCACCGGCCTAAATTTTCATTACATTTACACTTGATACTAGTCGAATCACCAGCCTATATGTACAATTACAAAGGGTTATGGATCAGGGACACTACAACAAGTTGGCTCAACCCTGCAAGTAAAATCGTATTAATCAAGGTTGTTCTTTCCTCATTAACTATTTTTCAATGTGAAACAATACAAGCGCTTAAAGGAGTAATTGAGAAAATCTCAAAAAACATAAAAAGATTTCTTTGGGAAGGAGGTGTTTAAATATTGTAATTGCAAAGGGTATTCTATTTATTATTGATTTATTATTCATTAGATCAATCCCCTTTTGTGGATTGATCATCTCGGGCATTGTAATTGACCAAATCCCCTTTTGTGGATTGGTCAAACCCTAAACATATTATGCAAATTGAGAAGTTGGCCCCCGGGAAATTTAAAGTGGTTTTAACCACTCAGAAGACAAGTCGGCCCCGCCCAACAAAGAGACACCTTTTCAGCACCTGCCAGTTTGTATAAATAAAGGAATTCATTGTCTGATTTGTTCACTCACTCAGCTCACTCATATAGTGCACAAGCTTGAAGGAAGCTACAGTTGCCAGTTGCCAGAAGAAGGAAAAGAGAGAGGTGCATTTCTCAGTAGAGGATATTCTCTAGTGTTTGGTTTATTGTCGTAGCATTGTATTGGCTATCTAGATTAAGGAAGTTTTTGTTGGGTTTTCTTCACCATGAGGGTTTCCCAGGATAAATGTTGTGTATCTTGTGATTGTGTTTCTCTCAATGATCCTATCTATGCTATGGTTAATATCTAGTAAATTGAAAAGAAACCTAATAATAGCTCAAAACTTAACATGGTATCGGAGCTAAGTTGAAGAGAGCATCTTTCATTGGATAAAGAAAAACGTCACTATTGTCATACAAGAAAATTAGGGCTTTTGTTGGAGAGGAATTTTTGCCTAAAACCCATCTAGAAAAGTGTGCCCTACCTTAGTAAAGATTTTGACATCTTGAGTGCACCTTTTTAGTGGATAGAACTCTTGGAAAGTGAAACCCTAGTTTTCACTGGTACCAGAAAACCAGGAAACTAGAACCAGTACCAAAAGTAACAGTCCAGATTTCCGCAAGCTCAGTTTCAAGGGGTAAAAATTTGGATTTTCAAAAATATGCCTGCACCAGCTTACTCGCCTCAGCTCAGCGCATCTAGCCCCTGGATCAGAATTTCAAAATTTGAAGTTTGAAAAATTAGGGTTTCCTCATAAAACCCTAAGTTGCAGTTGTAGTTTCAGAATGAGTCGCAGTATCAATTGCAGTTGCAGTATCAATTGAGGTATTAGCTATAGTACCAGTTGCAGTCACCCTTGAAGTTTTAAAAGGGGTTGGTAATTATTACCGCTGCTACCAAATGGTGCCACTACTTGAAAATGTTATCAAAGGTATGTACTCACATATGTTTAAATTGTTAAGATTTAAAGGGTATTTGCAGGAAAAGGGATCTCTTTCCATAGATCCAGAAGGATCTCAAGATCCAACACATTCAGAGGAATAATGCAACCCACGTTTGATTACTCTAATATGCATCTATTTTTTATGACATTATTTTGATCTAGGTTGCATGTTGAAGCTATGACCATCATACTAACCTTTGGTCAAAATTAAATTCAAGGTATTAGATGGATTAAAGTTGAGATCATAGAATTTATTCTCTAACCCAACTTTCTGCCAAGATAGCATATTATCTTAATACAAAGGATAGGTTGAAGAAAGCACTTGTCATCTTGAGTGAAGGACACTTGGAAGAAAAGCAACACACACTCATTCTTGAGGACAAGACTCCAGGTTACAGGTTTGATTAATTAAGTTGATAAGATTCAAAGTTGCACATGACAAGTTGATAACTACCCCATTACAATTAAACACTATAGTTGAGGTAGCAGTCTTTGAAAAGCATTATTCTTAGTAGCATGTGAGCATATTGAGATAAATGTTTAATGTAATCATTTACCAGATACAACTAACATCTCCTCTATGAGAAACTTTTTGTGTTGATTCTAGGTTACCTTGGATGAATGTTTGATCACAACACTAGAAGAGTGTTGATCTCATTTCATATTGTATTTATTACTTTTGATCCTTGTTTCAGATAGGTCACAAATGAAATCTCTAAAGGATCTACTATGACGATTGTATGTGCTATTGTTTTATTTACTATTATCAAAAGAGTATTGTTCTTGCTTGTTGTTTTGTTGACCTTGTTTCAGGTCACAGGTGATAACCATGAGGAAGCTATAGTGAAGGTTGCAGAAGGCAACGTATTAGATGAGACATGAAGCAGACTATGTACATAACCATATACATTCATGTATCAAAGAAGATGAAGAAGAAGCTATATGTTGAGATCCAGAGTATCTCATATGGAGATTGATTGTAAGGAGCAGAAGGCTCCAAAGATGAACGAACATTAGAACAAGAACTCACAGTAGACTTGTTCAAAGGATAATGAAGCCACCTTGACAGGAAACATAATTCACTTGAAGTTTGACTTAGCTTTTCATATTTAGACTTGGTATTCAACACCAAGTATACCCCATAAGACATGATGAATTCCTTGTAGACTCAGAAGAAATCGAGAGTAAGCCTGATCTCATAAAGGATCAAATGAAGAGACAACTTCCAGGACTGGGAGATAGATGTCGTGATAAAACTAGATCGTACCTTCAGAAACTTCTAGGATATGTGAAATCTCCTGGGAAGATTCCCTTGTTTCAGTAATAGAGAAGGAAGCCAGCCAGAAAGACTAGGATATGGATTCTTTCGTGAGACTAGAAGAGAAGTCAGTATTGACTTCTAAGATTGATCTATATAGATCAAGCATGTTGCAGATGTACAAAGTGTGATGTGTGTCTAGAGGATTCTCCTAGCAAGAGGGAGAAGACTATGACGAGACACTTACTCCAGTAATTGAAGAAATATTTCCAATATTTATGAATACAACCAGAACAACCATGATTCATATATAGTATGATATGTAGGGGGAGCAATCCCCATATTTAAAATTGAGTGGCAGTTGGTGCATTACATTAGTTGGGTCATGGAGACATGACTACAATGAAATATAGAGTTACCTCCATGAAAGAAGAAGATCTACCTTCAGTATCATTTATTGAGACACTCTCAGTTTCAGATGAAGTTATTGTCATGATAGAATAAGAGTTACTCACATATTTCAACAGCCACAATGAGGATGAAGCAATCATTCTCAACCTTAGAGCAGCTATAGGTGCAGATTCCTAGTTCCATAAGGAACGGTTGCAAAAAGAGGAGAGGACATACTCTCGGGCAGTGAGATAGATAGTGCTTTGCAGAGAGCACATAGAGCTAGCACATGATTGTGCGGATTGAGCTGCAGTTGAGAAAGTGTACCAGATTGGTACAATGCAATGAGAAAATTTTTTTTGAAGATTGAAGATAGAAAGACTCATGTCTGTCGGGTGAAGGAAGTTGTGTACGTGTTGAAGCAAGCTCCTAGAGCTTGGTATGGAAAAATTGATAGTTTTCTGACGAGCTTGGGCTTTACCAAGAGTAAAGTTGATTCTAACCTTTATCTCAAGGTTATGAATGATGAACCAATGATGTTACTACTATATGTAGATGATGTATTCTTGACAAGATGAAGGAAATCACATCACAGATTGTAGAAGAGGCTCGCTACAGAGTTTGATGAAAGACCTAATTCTTTATCTCCTAGGTCTTAAAGTTTGGAAGAGCCCAGAGAAGATCTTCCTTAACCAAGGGAAGTATGCAATTGAAATACTGAAGAGATTCGATATGTTGGAGTGAAAATCCATGAATACACCCATGGAAACAAAGTTGAAGCTCCTGGTTGACACTTCGTCAGAATTGGTTGATGCTACTTGTACAGACAAATCATTGGATCTGACGAACACTGGGCCAGATATATGTTTTGTTGTGAACACCTTGAGTCATTATCTGGTAGAACCCGGGCGTGTTCACCTTGATGATGCAAAACATGTGATGAGAGACCTTAAGGGTACGTTGGATTTTGGTCTCTGTTATACTAGATATCGTGACTTCAGACTGAGTGGTTAAACCGATTCAGATTGAGCTGGAAGTGTTTCTGATTGAAAGAGGACTTCAGGATGTTGTTTCAGTCTGAGGTCAACCATGACTTCATGACAGAGTAGGAAGCAATCAAGTATTGATCTCGGGACGACAGAAGCGGAATACATTGTTGCATGTTCCACCAATTGTGAAGCCATATGGCTTCAGATGTTGCTGATAGATCTATCTGATCTGGATATGGAAGCCACTATGATTCTATGTGATAACCAAGTTGTATAAAGATGATGGAGAACCATGTGTTCCATGATGAGTCGAAGCACATAGAGATCCGGTATCACTTCACTCGTGATATGATGTAGAGAGGAGCTATAAAAATCCAATGTGTTGACACATATGAACAGGTTGCAGAGGTGTTGACCAAGCCCCTGTCTCGTGTAAAGTTTCATCACTTTTGAGATAAGCTTGGTATAGTCCGAAAGGACCTCCCTCGAAAGGGGGAGTGGTGTGGATGATACTATGGTATCCTGATCAGTAGTGGTAGCTACGTTAGGATTTTATAGCCTAGGGAATCTTATGATTCCTGGGCAGATCCTTTGGCTCTGTTAGAGTACCACGTGGTAGCTCCGTTAGGATTTCATATCCTAGAGAATCTTTTTTATTCCTAGGTATATCCTTTGCATCTATCCGAGTACCACAAAATGTTGTTGATGCCAGCCTCGTGCTAAAGATTCCCAGCTTCGTGTTGATGTTGTTGTGATGTCAGCCTAGTGCTGAAGGTTTCCAGCTTCGTGTTGATGTTTTTGATGCCAGCCTCATGCTGAATATTTCTAGCCTCGTGTTGATGTTGTTGATTCCAGCCTTGTGCTGAATATTTCCAGCTTCGTGTTGATGTTGTTGTGATGTCAGCCTAGTGATGAAGATTTCTAGCTTCGTGCTGATGTTGTTGTGATGTCAGCCTAGTGATGAAGATTTCTAGCTTCTTGATGATGTTGTTGATGCCAACCTCGTGCTGAATATTTCTAGCCTTGTGCTGATGTTGTTGATGCCAGCCTTGTGCTGAAGATTTCCAGCTTCATGATGATGTTGTTGTGATGCCAGTCTAGTGCTAAATATTTCCAGCTTCGTGTTGATGTTGTTGTGATTCCATCCTTGTGTTGATGTTGTTGTGATGCCATCTTTGTGTTGAATATTTCCAGCCTAGTGTTGATGTTGATGATGCTCCAGCCTTTGTGTTGCAATGTTGTTGTTGTTGATGATGCTCCATCCTTCGTGCTATGATGTTGTTGTTGTTGATGATGCTCCAGCCTTTGTGTTGTGATATTGTTTTTCTTGATGTTGTATCAGTCTTGTGTTGTTATCGATGATGATGTATTAGTGTTATACTAATCCATGTTGATGCAGATGATGATGATGTCATTCCATCTCCCTGTTGTGAATGATGATATTGATGATGAGAAAAACTTCCGATGATTTATAGATATTCCAGTTAGTGTTCCAGATGTTGTTGATGTTGCTTCT